>OW388294.1:72073505-72094921 GCA_936450465.1 Gibbula magus
GATGTTCATTTAGAAACATGAATATAATTTATAATGTACAAACATGTAAAAAAATAAACTGGAAACAAATCTGAAAATTGTACACTTGCACTTTCGTGTGTTACTACCTTTACATCTTCGTGAAACTCCCGCGAAACTCACGCGAAACACACGCGAAACACACGCGAAACACACGCGAAACTCACGCGAAACACACGCGAAACTCACGCGAAACACACGCGAAACTCACGCGAAACACACGCGAAACTCACGCGAAAATTTCGCGAAACTTTCGCGTGAGTTTCGCGTGTGTTTCGCGAAACGGGGTAACTTTATTGATTGGATAACTGTACATGCTAGTGTCGCAAAATGACGACCTAACATTGTTCCCATGGCATCATATGACACATATGAATCCAAATAAAAAAATGATCTTGCCCAATGCTATATCGGACGACAATCAACATCATACTTTTTACGTTAAAGAGGTATGGCGTCTTGGTCATTCTTTTGACAACGTCAAGTAGCTAGGTCGACTCAATTTCAGTGCAGAAAAAAAATGGCTGGGTATGGGTAACCCAAAATTAGAGTTTATATGGCATTAGTATCAACGGAAGTATAAACGTGAAAATGTGTTATTACCTTATATTCAAATGTACAAATCAGACAGTTTAAAAAAACCCTGTTTTTGAATAATTGAGCGTAAACAATGGACATTTCGATAACGGGTATGTATGTGTCCGCTAAGTTTTGAATAACATGTGACTGTTCATTTCCCTCCCGGGGGATGTGTGAGTCGATTGTTTAAAATTACATTCTTTGCCATGACTCATGTGTCATTTGTTCATGTGTCATCACACTATCTGCAAAAGTACAACATCTACTAGTCCTTAAGATAAGATGACTCTCATGGTTTTCCCAACTGTGGGTAAATCGCTCTCTCAAGTAAGGATATTGAATTAGGATAAGAGAATTTTAGTGAAATATGAAGCAAATTACTTTGTTGAAAATTAATGACTTTGATGAAAAAGAATGAATGGAATTTCAATTTTGAAAAAAAATGATAAAACGACTCTGATAAGAGATACTGATTTTAATGGAAGTAACATTGATATGAACAATTTCCTTTTAAAAAGGGTAATTTATTTTAAACCAAAGATTACTTTGACTGAAATTTCACACGATTTTAATATTTAAAAACGACTTAGATATGAATAATCTTTTTCTGAGAATAAACAAATGAGTTGAAAAATCGACTTTGAAGTTCAATTGATTCTAACAATGCCCTTGAAAAGATCAAAAGAATTCGATTAAAAACAAACTTTGACGAAAGATGACTTTGAGGGATAAATTATTTTTGATACTTTTTGGACAATTTCAAATGATAAAATTGTCTTTGATAAGTAATTTTCACTTTGAAAAAAAGTTTCATTTCTTAAATGTAAAACTATTGGACTTTGATAGAAATGAGCATATAATGAAATGGCTTTTGGTAAGAAATATGGACAGTGTTGAAATTTCGACTCTAACCACAATTGTTTTAATGGAATAAGACTTTGATGACAGATTTAGATAAACAATAACTGTAATGATATACATTACGTTTGTCAAACGTATTCTTTACAGATTATTTAAGATTGTTAAGATGATGTTTGTTTCAAAAGAAATTTGACCAAAAAAAGATACGGTAATCCTTCTTCAACTATCAAAATCATCAATATTGCACGTTTACAATAAGTGTACCAATGGTTATCATCAATCAAAGTATAATCATTCAATTACTTCCAACGAGAGCAACGTTTCAGTTTAAGTTTCTATTTAGGCATGATTTACAAAATACTCTTTGAGAGAAGTACCAGTTACATTGGTGAAACCTCTCGTCCTGAATCACACCCACCATTGAACACGCAAAATCAACTCAAATCTCCAATCATAATTTAGCTAGCTCAGTCTGAACATTTAATCAACTTTCCGGGCCATATAATCAAATGGAACAATACTGAATAAGACTTCGGATTTTGCCGAAGTTGACAAAAGATCGAAATTGGAATGTGAAAATGTTCGAACGTTCATATTTGTACACGATCGTAAGCAATCGGGCTATTCTTAAACCCATCTAAATATATCATTAAACATTATTAATGCAGCAACATTCGGAGTGCGGGCAAAATCTATGGCATGTCATTTTCGAAGAAAACATTTGCCTCCATCATGCCTTTCGCACGACCATCGAGGTTAAATTATCGGACCTTTGTGATATGCCAAGGATTGTAGCGGCTACCTCGACGTTTCTGTCGGAGCTATACCATTTGCCAACAGCCACATGATGCCT
This sequence comes from Gibbula magus, assembly GCA_936450465.1. Taxonomy (NCBI): domain Eukaryota; kingdom Metazoa; phylum Mollusca; class Gastropoda; order Trochida; family Trochidae; genus Gibbula; species Gibbula magus. The sequence continues at coordinate 72,075,817 of OW388294.1, forward strand.
CAATTTGCGTTTACGGTTGCCTCGATTACTCTAGGGCATGGTCAGTTAGCATTGCTGTGTTTGAGTAGCTAGAATTTAATTGACGATTCAATTCAACTGCAATCGGGAGGTCATGTGATGCGCCCGAGTCCTTCGAGGCATCAAATATATATGCATCGTCCTCTCATCGACGTCTTGTGGCCTTAGCATTCTTCTGGTCAAGTTCGCCTGCTCTGAACCGCTAGCGATGGTTAACTGGCCAGTCAACGTAAAGGTTGATCCACAGAACCAAGGACCTACTGCGTAACTAGTTCCCATAGTTTGTGCCTCAAACTACTTGCACAACAGTGATAGTTCAACCACCTGGCTTATGTCTAGGCATGTGTGATAATTTCTGAATAGTAGTAACGCAGTCGATGTTAATATGTCCAAAATTCAAAATCTTGTCCACATTCGCAAAGCATTCGTATGACGACCGCGTGACACCGGCATCGTATTAACTTATTCATCTGTATTGTATAATATACTAATGTTTTTGAATATCCTTGATTCATTTCTTCTCATAATTGTTAATATTATATATAAATAAACCTCCGTTTATCACACCTGATGAAGGCGTCATCATATACTCCGTAACTTCGTGCATGTTCAAATCATAGAGGTTGCTATCCCGAAAATCTTATTTTCTTATACACCCCATTCCAAATGACCACCTTCAAAGACTTATTATTAAATCAATATTTTCAAATACAAGTCCAATTAAAGGCTGGAACATGACGGTCACAAACAAAATTTAAAAAAACATTGATGTTTGAAGTGAAATTGTTAAACCTGAAAGTAACTTTAAAGAAAGTTGTAAAAAGGTGCCCTATTCACCTGACAGAAATCCACAGAAGAAAGCCAGAAGAACCCAGACAACCTCCATGTTTCCTGCAACTAAATCACTGCGAATATCCTAACAATTTGTTGTCATCAGTTTCCATGACACGCTCCAAACACAAGTTTTAAGACATGTTTTCCCCATTTAATAATCTTTTGTTCTTGCATAAACAGAGATTATCCGTAGGGCATTGTAAGTGCACGGGAAGCTGCAACCTTCATCATGAAGCTGATATAAGCAGTTCTCTATCATTGTTAGATCTTGTTATCTGTTAAACTTCTGAACAGATTAGATTATGCTCAACCGGATATTGATTCACATGTTTCTAAAGAATTTCTTACGAGTTTTGTTCAACTCTAATGAAGTGATCTCCTTCATATGAAGATGAAAGTGTATAGGATCCAATGAATAACAATGTGATTCTGCAAAACAAAACCTAGCTTATAAAGTATGCCAATGCAGCTAGTGGGGCAGCCGTATTCTTTCATTGTTGAATTTAAATGATCCAATAATATTGCATATTTACAACGCAATTAATTAGGTTCCATGTTTAACAAATTGCACCAAGGCTGATTGATGTTTGAACAAACACAAGTATACATTGTACTTGTTTGCATCATTGCGAAAATGCAAAGCGAGCAGTGTACACAATTATATATAAGTCTCTGGAGCAACGCGATTAAGTAGAGAACATTGGTGAAGCGGTAAGGTGCTGGCTTTTTACGGAGATATAAAACAATATTGGTGACATGGTTGTCATCCTGTTGTTTCCTTACAGTTCGTCCACAATGCACTCAGTCTTCCCAGCTATTTAAATGGGTACCTGCATGCCGGAAGTACGGAAGAATTGGTCGCGAAGGACGAAGCGCTAAGTAGCGGCATCGACGGTTCAATTCCTTCCGGATAATAATGAATTGTGCGCTTTGAACATGCTCATGCTTTGAAATAGGGCTATACAAATTGACTATATTTATTATTAAAAAAGTGAATCCAATGTTGGGCTGGCGCTGAGTACATTTCATCAGATTAACAAGGTAATTGTTATCGAAATGAATAGCATGGAATAGAAGCTTACACAAATTCGAATATGAAAAGAGATTAATACATATGGCATATAACGTAGATTTAAATTTCGAACAAAAGAACTCAATATATGATCACATCGAACTGCTCATCTGCACCTTAATGTGATTTGCCTTCGATCGCATACTGTATCTCGTCACGACATACCAGCGCAATATTACAACAAACTGCAGAACAAAACTTGCTGTGCAACTAATGCCGTGTTTATATGGCGAACTTTGCACATACGTTATATTGCTTATGGTAGTAATATACACACGTGAGTCAAAGTAAATTTACTATGCGTTCATACATGTACGTGTTGAATTTCTGCCTAAACAAATCGGCTTCCAAATATTTTAATATAGAGAACACTAAACGACGTCCCGTTTAATAACATATTTATGAAACGAGTGGACGGTCTTGGTATCTAACGAGCGAAAGCGATTTAGATACCAACAAATCCACGAGTTTCATAAATATGTTATTAAACGGGACGGAGTTTAGTATTTTATTTATTACACGCTCTAAATTAATGAAATATGTAATTAAAGTTCACTCTTCATTCACGCAGATGTGCGTAGGGATACATCTCTTACCATGGACGCATAACCCCATTTCATTAAACACGAAAAATATATCCGTAAAAAGCAGTTTCTATTTTGAACAAACCAATTTCAAAAGACTCATTTCATGTTCTTTATGTTGAAACTGTAAGAAGCGCAAATTGGCGAGTACAAAAAAACATTGTATATTAATGTCACTAGATATTATGAATGATATCAGGTGATTGTGACGTCATCAGAATGCGACTGTTTTCAAGCGCGATTCAGTTAGTTATAAGCTGTACGTAGCTACCATTGCTTTGCCCATATAGGCTCTGTAACACCCTGACGACAATGATACTTGGGAGAGAGGTTACATACAGTTCTGCAGCTAGTTTTATCGAGTGAACTTTTGAGAAGCATTGTCTTTGCTGTCGATGAAGTTAACGTTGACGGCACAAATTGCTAAAGGAACCGCCGGAAGTTCCAACATTTTTAGCAAATGTTAAAATTTTATATCAACATTGACAGTTACCTTGAGGAATGTTTTATTCATATATCTTGATATGCTATTTTATAACAACAGACATACATGAACAATGCCTCAACAACCTGGAAAACTTACGTGTCGACCCGAAGCTATTTTTTTACATTCTAAACAATCATACCCATTCCTCAAAAAGAGAAGTAAATATCACAATGTACCTATAAGGATTACAATGTAGTCGCAATGATACTCAACTGACGACTGTCACGGGATTCGTGGGCTCTACATGAGAAGTTTATTCCTTGTGAATTTAAAATCTACGAACTAGGTCTAAGGCAACGTCGAGTTGCATGACGAAGCCTTGCAAATGGCGGTCAAATCGCGAGAGCCTTCACGAGATTACATGTCAAGGGAACTAACACTGAATCAACCAAGTGATACTGATTGTGATAGAAGCGTCCGTTAAATATAATTATAAGACTTTATGTGATAAAACGTGTCCGTAGAAATCGATCCCGAAAGTCATGTGACTACTGGAAAGTAGTTCCGACGGCGATCACTTTCACGTGCAATGTTTCACAACAGTGTTGAATAACCTTTCAATGTTTCACAACAGTAGTATCTTCAACATGAGTGTAATAGATATGAATAGAGAATTCCTAAAACATGCCAATTAATATGTATTTGATGTAAACTAGATAAATGACATTAATGTATATAGATCTACATTGGTTTGACTATATCGCCTTAAATATAATTTAAATCGGATAGTAAGATGGTCATCGCGTGCAAGAAGGAGATTATCCTATATAGAAAATTTGAAGAAAAAAAAACAATATGAAGAGTTTCTAAAGTTCTCATATATATTGTCTCAACCTGTGTGAAGTCACTTTGTCTGTATACGACGAACTGTTACTAGAATAGTGAAACTACCATATTTACACACGGTAGTAAACAGTTGCAACTGACTAATTTAGACTTGCGCGAGTTATGCTGTGCGTGGGAAGATGGAATCACCTATAATTTATTGTATCTACTAACTCAATAAAGCCTATTGACCTGTATAGTGCATATCCTCATTGTAAATCTTATCAATACCAACAACACTTGCTATATTGAACGATAAAGCCTGCTGACCACTGACTGTTTCGATCAATGAAGAATTTTCCCGCTCTCTATATTGCAAATCCTTATTGTATAACACACTCATTCTTTTTGTCGTGCTCATTGTATAACCTACTCAATCGACCTTGTTGTACCCCACATTTCATCTGATGTAGGAGTAAGTATATACTTCGAAACGTTGTGCATCTTCACAATAAAAAATGTTGTTATTCCGAAAATCTTGTTTTCTTATGTATTTTCTTTTTAAATGCCCCTCAAAGGTTTGATGCTGAACAAAAGTTTGTTAGATTAATAACTTTCATACATTTCTCTCATTCGTTTCATAAAACATAATAAACACATTCGTTTACATAAAGGTATTAACATTTAACATGTTTGATAACTTGGCGTGTCTTTAAGAATGTATAATGCCTGTAAAATATTGTGTCTGTTTTTATTGGTAAAATTGTCTCAGAAAACTGGTAATATCAAATTATAAATATGGTATAGTAAATACGTCAAAACAAATACATTTAACCTTTAGGGCACATTGGTTTTGAAATGGAAAATATTTCAGAAGGTAGTGGCCGAAATATGCAATAATAGTGTCATAATTCGTCGTATTATAAAAGTGTTGAAACGAATTGATGCCACAGGCGATGTTACTAATCGTGCATCCATGTGACAGACGACGACGAACAACTGAAAGAGACGATACATTGATAAACAAACAGTGTATGAGAAACACATTCTACATTTTGAGTGAGTGAGTGAGTTAGGTGGGGTTGAACGCCGCTTTCAAGAGTATTTCACTTATATCGCGGCTGCTAGTATTATGGCAGGGAGAAAGCCCGCAACGCCTTGTAGCTATGCACTGCGGTGAAACATGCGAGCAGCGGCTGGAACTAGCTCTACATTTTGAAGTTAATTGCGTCTAAAATGTTTTGTGTGCGGTTCAGTCACATTGCAATTTCAATATGACTTCACTATTCTGTGCTGAAATACAACGTCCCTTTGAGAAAGATTCTCCTGAATGCAATATAGAAAAGGCAGATAATGCAGAGAAGGAACTTTACATATGTATGTACAAGATTCAAGATGGTTTATTGCACAAACACCTAATTTAGGCAGAGTACATAGCTAAAACTAACAAAACAATTAGCATAATAGAATGACAACTTTTGAACATTATGGAAACAATACTTAAAATGAATGATTAGACACATTCTCTTCCCAAAAGGTTACTCCCTTCAGATTTCAGATCCTGACCTCTGTTCTCTATCGCTGCAAATCGAGGGCAGAAATGGATTTGTTGCAGTTGAATATAGTTGTGAATCAGCGACGCCGTTGTAAAAATTACATTTACCAGACACACCATAATGATAAAATAAACGTAAGGTAAAAGTTTTATCGTTTAATGTCCTCGAAATATATTATCTGTTTTTGTGCAAATTATTGATCATAAACATGCTTATAAATAAATAAGACCCAATCAGAGACAAATATCCAAAATAGTTCATTTGTGTAATTTAAATCAGACATATTCGACTGACATATGCTAATGAACAAGACCTTTGAGAGCCAAATGCCTAGATCTTTGATGCCAATGTAAGATGAGTTTTCATTGGTTAAAAAACAGGGATAAAGTATGAGGCTCCAATTTCCCACGCTAGAGAAATTTGCTGGAGTCCTCCATTTCAAGCGATGTAGAACAGATGTTAAGATCGGAAATCTGAAGGGAGTAAGCTCTGTGGGAAGAGAATGGATAGGACAGTTATAGGTAGCATATTATATCTAATATCATACACGACAGATATAGTAGATGTTATGAACTGATTTCATCTCTAGGTTGTAACATTAGTTTCATTAGGTCCAACTTCCCCTGTAGATTATTGATATTGAGTCCAGGAGCATTTAACAGCGTCTCCCTGTGTGACTTGTTGAGGGGATAAGTGAGGAGGACGTGTTCTTCAACTTCAACCTGCTGGAGGTTACAGTGGCAGCACTGTCTATGATTTTTATTTTTTTAACTGTAACTGTTTGAGATGACCCCTGCATCCTCTATTGTCTTACTAATTAGCACGCATGACCAATTTTCCTACCGAGAACAATAGGAAGGTGGTAGTTGGTGGGAAGTCTCCTCTCTGCTTAGCAGGGGTATGGCGGTACCTCCCTCTCTCGATCTCCAGTACATGAGCGCTCAGTCGGGTGGCTTTTATTTCTTCTTTTGAGCAAGTATTCCTTTAGTCAAAAAGTTTCCCCATATCGACCAAGAAGACGCAATTTATGAAGTTAAGGAGAGGGTGTGATTAGTTTCAAAAATTTCTTCAAATTTCGATTTATATTTACTAGAGAAGTTGGCATCTGAGATATGCTGCTGGAAGGTATAGAAATTACTATCGTGACGTCATTTGTTATGATCACGTTGACCGTGGACACTTCCGGAAGGCAGAAGCATCACTTAACACAACAGCAGACAACACGCGAGATACGGTGTTGTTACTGTCAACGCATATGTTTCGCCATTCATGAATGAAATACGTTTTGATAAGGGATCGGGCTCGAAATTCCATCGTATACCGAGTGCAGTAGAGGAGACAGCAGTGGCTTCAAGCGATCAACTGCAAGAATTGGATCCCCTCAGATCAAGTGGAAATCATGTTTTTGAGAACATTTGTCATCAGGTTTGTTTTAAGTTTACGTTTATGTATATATTTTTAGAAAAATGGATTTTTGTTATATTCACGTGTGTTTGTGCAAACATGTGTTAGCTTCCATGGTCAAAACAGAGAGTCCCATCTTCTTCGCTTATATAAGAGTTAATTAGTGTGAAGTAATGTGGAAAAACCCAAAAGAAAGCGTCGAATAGATAATTTAAATGGTCATAACTTTAATTATTTTTTTAAAGCGTTGCTATTTGATTACATCTTTTAATTTAACGAATTGTTCAGTTTTCGGTCATGCAATATTTTGTTGTTTCAACATACTTTATTTTCCTTGTCGGGCTCTCATTTTAAAACAATTCTGCTGAAATTAAATCATTAATATTTCTGCTGATATTTAGATGATGCTGATTTTGATTATGTCGTTATAAGATATGTATCTCAATATTATTTTGATTTTAATTATGTCGTTATAAGATATGTATCTCAATATTATTTTGTCTACAAATAAGAATAAGTTCCTCTATCAAAGTGAGCTGGTAAATATATTTGAACATTTTATTTAAAAGAATATTTTATGTAAAGTTAATTATTGAATGTGTATCAAAATACTACTATTACATAAAAGAACAATGTGCTTTCTTATCAACTTATTTATTCCCCTTGAAGACAATGGATGTTTACAAGATTATAACATACATGGCATTACCTGAAAAACGTCAAGTATGCCAATGCACCTTTTTCTTGTTGAATTTGTGTCAGTTAAAACAATAACTATATGTTAATATAACCTTTACATACGATGTTAAATATATATACACATCCCATTAACATAACAGTTAAGCTCAAATATGTCCATGCCAACAAAAACACATGTCAACATGAGCTACACCAGTACCTCTATGCTCACACCAGAGGGCAAGGGCAAGAGATTCCAGAGGGTAAAAACAAGAGAAAGTAAGGAGAAACTTGCACTGATGCAGCGTGAGACGAGTGATGCTGCTGCCGTCATGCTGGAGCTTTCCAACACCACAAACAGCAGTGTACATGCGGGAGATGCTGATGATGTAGAAGAAGAAATGATGCCCAACCAGGTGTTGCTACTAAATGAGCATTATTATAATAAATACCATTTTTATCAAACAAATAAATGATTGGGTACAAACTGAGAAAAATAAACTTTTATAAAATATCATTCCAAACTAATAAAACAAGCAGACAGAGTCGGCCATATCCCCCGCCATGTAGGAATTTTGAATATATTTATGCATTTTGAATATATAATGCATTTACTTTCTATCGGTATATAGCAAAAGGCACATCTAGACTACTTGGTTGATACCTGTACAAAGTTTCAGCAAAATATATTGAATAGTTTTGAAGTTTGAGGCCGGAATGGAAAAGCCCGGACGCACAGACGGACGGAGCTCATTTCTATAACTTCGTTGTGGCGGGGGATAACCATCATGAGGAAGTTAGTATTCGTTTTACTGATTTTAGTTATCCATATTAGTCAAACAAAATTACTGGCAATGCGCATTGACTGGTACTTCATACTAAAATGACATCATACATGCAGCGGTTTTACAATAGCTCATGTACATGGTATAACTACTACACTACACTAAAAGCAACAGGTGAGTACTGACATACTGTTACTCTACTAAACATCAAACAAGAACAGTCATATTTGAATTCACTATAGCACTAACTATGCAACATGATATAATATTTCTATTTTGTAAACAAGTTTCAATAAAACAACATGTTAATCTATCAAATGTAAATGAAATCAATTTTCACCATCTCCATAATGGCTTTAACATAATTAACGTTATTCTTAAATTTCAGGTGTACATGATCCTTTCTTGGGAGTAATAATGAAGTTACAGAGGGAGAAGAAACAACTACTTACAGAGATGGCCAATCTCCAAGGGGAGCTGCGTGGAACAAGATAACTGCAGGCTTCCAAATTTGGAGAAGCATTCCTTGCAGGTGGATTACAAGGATACAAAATGTCTATAACATTCTCATGGCTCAACTCTTAACCTCCAAAGTTATCCTGTACATATATGTTTGTTACCTGTATCCATGACCCTAGTCCCTGGAAGTGTTCTACTCATGGTGTTAATGACACTCTGAACCTAGTGGACCAAGACCTGGCATATAAGTCTAATGTGTCAAGACTAAGTGTGAGTGACATAATCAGTACAATACTTCAACTCTTACCTCCCAAGTTATCTTTTTAGGTGCATTGGCCTGCAAAGAAGGAAACCGTGAAGAACATGCCAACCGTTATCGAACACACATGCAGAAACTGTCGAGTCATCATAGACTGTCTGAAATCTTTATCGAAAGACGAGGTAATTTTAAGAGCGGGAAATGACTTGGTCAAACTAAAAAATAGAGCCATGGGCTCTGTAGCTCATCAGAGTTTATTTTGTTTGATGATGAAGACAGAAATATGTTGTCTTAATATAATGCACAATCCCTAACCCTGACAAATCTTAGTGTTGAAATTGAGAAAGAGCACTCAGCAAGGTCAACACACGGGAGATAATGCAATATTCTGACCCCTTGGCTCTGGTTAGAAGCCAGCTGTGTTTTTTGTGTTTTACCGCCAAATTATGTAATAGACTCTTGCTTGCACTAAACACTGGCAGCACTGATCTAACTGTATACGGCTTAAAGAGAACAGGCATTGTGATGAATCTCATGGTACATAGTACAATTTTGAATCACCTTGGCTAAACAATCTCGGTTCTAAGCCTTGTCATCCAAACATCTAAACATTCTGAACAAAATATTCCTTCTAGTTTGTTCTGGATGAAAACAGGATTTTAGGTAATGGCCTGCGGGGCTTTTATTTGGGGCCACTGGGTCACCAAATCTACAATTTAGAATCTCCATTGGCTAAAGACTCTTTACACAACATGACAACCTTCTAGGTCTTTTCGTTCTGGAGAAGAAGATGAAAATAATCTGATGTAATCAATGTGAAATGAGAACTATTGAATAGCCTATGAACTGAAAATTGTGACAAGACGTAAAGGACTAAATTGAAGAGGAGTTAAGAATTATTTTATTTTACATGAGATATGTGAACTGCATATGACTGGTGATGAAATGATAAGATAAATTTGACAAACATGTCCACAATGTAGATTGTTATCTAAAGTAGACATATATTTAAAATCATTGTGATTGAAGTGTCATAAAATATCAGTTCAAAATTCATTTTCAAAGGTTTTTTTTTAGGCTGTGGCCCATATTTGGGGTCACAGGTTCACCAAATTTACAAGTTTGAATCCCCATTGGCTAAAGAGTTTGCATACAATATTACAGCCTTCTAGATTTTTTTGTTCCGGAGAAAAAGATGAAAACAGGATTTTAGGTAATGGCCCGTGAGGCCCTTATTTGGGGCCACAGGGTCACCAAATCTACAATTTAGAATCTTCATTGGCTAACGACTCATTACACAACATGACAACCTTCTATGTCTTTTCGTTCTGGAGAAGAAGATGAAAATAATCTTATCTTATCATTTCATCACCAGGCATATGCAGTTCACACATCTCATGTAAAATAAAAGAATTCTTAACTCCTCTTCAATTTAGTCCTTTATGACTTGTCACAATTTTCATTAGATAGGCTATTCAACAGTTCTCATTTCACATTGATTACATCAATTTGACAAACATGTCTACAATGTAGATTGTTATTTCAAGTCGACATACATTTCAAATAAAGTGAAAGAAGTGCACATAAAATATCAGTTAAAAATTCAATTTCGACAGGTTTTTTAGGCTGTGGCCCATATTTGGGGTCACAGGGTCACCAAATTTACAAGTTAGAATCCCCATTGGCTAAAGAGTTTGCATACAATATTACAGCCGTCTAGATCTTTTTGTTCCGGAGAAAAAGATGAAAACAGGATTTTAGGTAATGGCCTGTGAGGCCCTTATTTGGGGCCACAGGGTCACCAAATCTACAATTTAGAATCTCCATTGGCTAAAGACTCATTACACAACATGACAACCTTCTAGGTCTTTTCGTTCTGGAGAAGAAGATGAAAATAATCTTATCATTTCATCACCAGTCATATGCAGTTCACATATCTAATGTAAAATAAAAGAATTATTAACTCCTCTTCAATTTAGTCCTTTATGCCTTGTCACAATTTTCAGTTCATAGGCTATTCAATAGTTCTCATTTCACATTGATTACATCAATTTGACAAACATGTCCACAATGTAGATTGTTATCTAAAGTCGACATACATTTCAAATAAAGTGGTTGAAGTGTCATAAAATATCAGTTCAAAATTCATTTTCAAAGTTTTTTTTTAGGCTGTGGCCCATATTTGGGGTCACAGGGTCACCAAATTTACAAGTTTGAATCCCCATTGGCTAAAGAGTTTGCATACAATATTACAGCCTTCTAGATCTTTTTGTTCTGGAGAAAAAGATGAAAACAAGATTTTAGGTAATGGCCTGTGAGGCCCTTATTTGGGGTCACAGGGTCACCAAATCTACAATTTAGAATCTCGATTGGCTAAAGACTCTTTACACAACATGACAACCTTCTAGGTCTTTTCGTTCTGGAGAAAAAGATGAAAATAATCTTATCTTATCACTTCATCACCAGTCATATGCAGTTCACACATCTCATGTAAAATAAAAGAATTCTTAACTCCTCTTCAATTTAGTCCTTTATGACTTGTCACAATTTTCATTAGATAGGCTATTCAACAGTTCTCATTTCACATTGATTACATCAATTTGACAAACATGTCTACAATGTAGATTGTTATTTCAAGTCGACATACATTTCAAATAAAGTGAAAGAAGTGCACATAAAATATCAGTTAAAAATTCAATTTCGACAGGTTTTTTAGGCTGTGGCCCATATTTGGGGTCACAGGGTCACCAAATTTACAAGTTAGAATCCCCATTGGCTAAAGAGTTTGCATACAATATTACAGCCTTCTAGGTCTTTTTGTTCCGGAGAAAAAGATGAAAACAGGATTTTAGGTAATGGCCTGTGAGGCCCTTATTTGGGGTCACAGGGTCACCAAATCTACAATTTAGAATCCTCATTGGCCAAGGAGTCTGTACATAAAATTTCAGCTCTCTAGAGTTATTGGTTCTGGAGAAGAAGTCGAAAAAGTGAAAAGTTTACGGACGGACGGACGGACGGACGGACGGACGGACGGACGCCATCCCATGCCATAAGCCCATCGGGCCTTTCAGGCCTGATGAGCTAAAAAGTCATAATACTGTAAAAGTACTGATTGCAGTTTCACCAGTGGGAGCAGTTATTTATGTATCGAAGGCATTTGGAGGTAGGGTGTCAGACAAGGTTATAACCCAACGCTCTGGATTTCTACTACTTGAACATGGTGACCTCGTCCTGGCAGGTCATGGCTTACTCATTGCAGACGACCTCATGGCCCACAACTGGTAATCCCCGCCTTCACAAGAGGGAAAGTCCAACTCAGCCCACAGGAGATTGAAATAGGAATGAGGCTGTCACGTGTCAGAACTCATGTTGAGCGAGCTATAGAAAGAGTGAAGAACCTTAGAATTCTAAATACAACCTTGCGGATGAACCTTGTGCCACAATTTGACAATATCATGACAATTTGTAGTGCAATTGCAAGCCTCCCCCTAAGTTGGTTACATTAATTGTTACATTTCACAGTTTTTAAAATTTAAGTAGATAAACAATGGGCATACTCACATTAAGTAAGGGTAAACTTAACAACATATTGACAAGAAAGTTTCAAATAGAGGACATCACTTTCTTAAACGTATTTCCTAACTCAACACCTCAAGAATTATTTGTTGTTTACTACTGTTTACATTTGCCAATTGTTTAGGTCAGAGGGACACTATCCTTTGTATATATATATATATATATATATAACACACAAAGTCATGCTCACCACATCATTCCATAACACAGTTGGGACCAAACCATGATCATTTTGGCTTCCGTCAAATGTCAACACACTCATAATGAAACCAAGTGTATGAACAGTTTGGTTCCTCACACAGAACCATTCGACCATGCTCTTCTTGCGGACACAGGCACCACCCATTGTCTGTCATTGACGGTGTATCAGAGCACAGGCCTCTTCCAGTATCCTTGTCACAATCTCAGGAAGAAAATCAACGAAGAACGATTCACGCTTTGATACAAGTGCTAAGATGAAAGTGTTATCACGTGATACTCGAATAATTGCCATATCGATGTTTGTAAACACAACAACATCACAAACCAACACATACATTTGCAGGTGGACTTGATTGGAAATACCTATGCGTGGATTATAGAGTCGGGTCGTTGTCGAGGTAGATGCTCGATCTTGTCCTGAGCTGCAGTGTGTATGTCATGGTCTTTGTGCTTAAATTGGCACTCTATCTCAATGCACCGCTTTCCACAACACGATACTGCCAGGTATGGTTGAGTTTCACTCACTAAGAGTCCAACATTTATATAAAGTCAATGTACAGGCTGGTCTTAAGGGTTAAATAGTGTTTCCTTGCATGAGCTTCATTATCAATATCCCATGCAACTGCAGCCTTCCTTGAAATATCTGGCACATTGTATCCCATCACCTTGTTCCGGGGATCAGTTGTTGGTTTCCTGACAAAGATGCCATAAGCCTTGGTGCCTGTTATCCTTCCTCTTTTGTGTTCATACCAGAGAGGGCTTATGGCTTGATTCCTGGTAACTTCCTCAAGATTTGTGACATACTTCCTTGATGTTGCCACTTGGCATGGGGTCTTCAGATGCTAAGCTTGTGAGAATTGGTGAAAACAGCTGTTCTCTATCTCCTCTTCTGCTGTGTCAGTTTCTTCTTCCTCTAAGTTTGGAATTGTTTTGATGAATACGGCATTCGGACATAACTCTTGCAAAGATTTCAGCAAATATCTGCCATTGAGTTGTCATCTTTGTCTACTGGTGGCTGTTCAGGATATTTTCAATATCACTAATTTGCGTTGGCAAGAGCGAGAACAAACAGAACATTGTTACATTCAACAAAGACCATAGTGGAACAAAGTGATGTTATGCCATTTTAAGATATAAGGAACAAGTGCTACTTAAAATATGGTTTGAAAATGTAGCAACATAATTATGAAACTTATTATTTGTTATGTATACTATAGTGTCAACTCATGTAAGTTAAAGACAAGTATGGCCAAGATTCATGTTGACGCACAGTGGTCCGACATATGGGTTAGTGGCAGCACTTTCATTGATTCAAACGTGCATTTAGAAATTATACTGGTAGCTTGTAGCATCCAAATACATCTCCAAGGGTCCTTCCATTGAGGATGTATGTCTGAGTGTTTTGACAAAGTTGAATTGGTTCCCGACAGACCTAGAATCTGAGTTTGGACATTGTTGTTCCGTTCAGAGTGCATGACTGAACCTGTATACCGTAAATCCTTGAATAATCGCCTGCCTTGAATAATCGCCGTTTTAAATTTAGCAAATGTAAATAAGCTAATTGCTATCTCCCTTTCAAATATAATTCCGGCATAAGCATGTTTAACCTCGTGACATGCACTTGGTTTACCATATTTATAATTTAAAACATACTTCAATGATGTTTTGTTATGATTTTTTTTAAAAATCAGATATAGTATGGTATCGCCTTCCTTGAATAATGGCCGAGTCAAATCGGTGTTTGAAATTAATAATCGTTCAAGGTAGTTTGAGGCAGAGGAGAGTTGGCACAGTGGTCGTCTGGCGGCGAGAGCATTGAAGTCGCCGCCTGCTACGACAATTCTCTTAAAGCTATACATAATACCTACATACAAATCACTACACAGAAATGAATACCACTGATTTTAATACAGAGCATATCGCCATCAGTTTCATCAAACACTTCCACTTTGACAGTGGAGCTGTTACAGCCATTTTACAACTCTCTTGTCCTGTGGAAGTCTCATTTAGTGCCGGCACACTGCTACTCCTGTATCTCTCTAAACTTCTAAATGAATCTTTTCAGGAGTTTCCTGATAATGGCAGACCCGTGAGCATTTGGATTAGCATTGTCTGTGAACAGATATGTCTTCACATTCGATCTCTGTTACAGAGGGCATTGTCAAGTGGGATGTAGTGAATGTCATGGTTTAAAGGGACACTCCCTACGTTATTGTAGTAACAGAGGTCAAAAGTTACCAAGGGTGATATTTTATCGAGATATAATGACTGTTGTCCGGAGTTAGCCTTTTAGTGCCAATCTGTTCAGTATAGTTACATTGTTAAGATTTTTAGCCGTTAATATGATCTAAAACCGGACAATGTTCTGCGGCTGTCGTGCGTCAATTGTTCAAACGTAATTTGGATAACTTATATGTAGCAGACAAAGAGACATATATTGGTTGGTATTGTTCAATGGAACATATAACTGGCACAATTGTAAAATGGGGCGCATGAATTCGGCTTTCAATGAAAACATGTTATTGTCACATATTTGACCTTAGGGGATACATATGTCGAGTGAGATGATTTGGACGTAAATCAGGTCATTTGATATTTTTGTATGTATCAAATCTATAAGATTTCATGAACAACACGGAGTGTCCCTTTAAGCAACATGTTTCTAGCACATGATTCAAATTCCAGATACGTTTATCGTACACCCTCCCTTGTTTGTTTAGTCCAGGTGAAACACTGCAAAATGCCAGCTTTGCATTTGGGAAAGTCTTCTGAAGGGAGGAATGGAGAAAGTTTATATCATGATTCATGTTTTTCCTTCGTCCACAATCATTGGAACCAATGAGACACTTTACTGTCTGCGTTTCAGAGTGGGGGGGGGGGGGGGGGGGGGGGGGGGGGGGGGGGGGGGGGGAAGACTGGTGATGCAGGCACTAAGATCCTCACACTTAGCAACGTAGTAGGTACGTACATAGGTGTGACCGTGAGGGTCTAGTTTCCTCCTCTCAATGTGTTTAAAGAGGGAATCACCAACAACAAATTGTCTCATATTCCTGGGTAAATGTCCTTAAGGTTTTGAACCAGTAGATGACGTATGCTGGGATTAAGAGGAAGAATGGTATAATTGGTTTCTTCTGCTCCCCCAGAATCTAGGTCATCCCAAGGGGTCTTCCTACTCTCAGCTCCTATGATTGAAGACTGAGGAGGGTGAACTGGCTCCGGGGCCATAGTAGAGACACAGGTTCAGATATCTCATCCTAAAACTCCATTGGGGGTATAGGTAGATGAGGGATGTCAGCTGTTGACAGACTGTTTCCTAGGCATAATGAAGCAATCTACATCTGTCATCATTGAGGCAAGCTCGTCTTTGAGTTTTCTTATGTTCTCACAGTTCGTGGAGTTTTAAGGTTACATAGTTAAGATTTTTGGATGTCTACAGCTTCTTTCAGTGGTTGGAAACAGATAACGATACATATGGACAAGTACAATATGTGAACAAATTGTGCAAGGCACCAGAAAACAGATCTACCATCTGCCCATGGATGAAAAGTTGTATAGTAGACCTCAATTAGAGCAAATGGAAATCACCACTCTGAGCCAAGATGTCTTCAAGACCCAAGCAAGATGGAGCCTCCAGGAAGAAACGCTACACTCTGGACAGGAAGAGGGCAGATTCGTTTCAGATAACCTTATTTATATGTAGATAGTTGTTGGAGAACGAATTTGTGACCTAGGACGCATTTTATGCAGCAATACGAGCCCATGAGATGTATTTGTAAAGATTGTGCGTTCTTTGATTTTCAGCCTGGTAAAGTTACTAAGCATACACATTTTTTTTTATAAAATGAATACTTGAACGGTTACATTATTTCTCATCAATCATGTTTCTACGTACATACTGGAGGGGAATATATTGGTTATGTATTTATTAGGTTATCTCACTGGGAAACTTAGCCTCCAATCTGGAGATTTAATAGGCAATTTAATTGGTTATTTCTCAATCTCGTTATAAACAGATCTTACTAAACATTAACCCATTCTATTGTCTTACAAGAATCTACTCACCTGTACTCTCCCATTCTGCAAGGATGGGAGACTTTGAAGCTATGAAAACATGAAAGAACTCGATCGGAATCGTAAGTACAATTTGTGATATCAGAAATACTTGCCATTTAGATAGTGAAGAAATATAACATTGTTATATTTGGGATAACACTACCTTCAATAGTACAAATTCTTGTACTTTTTCGGGCCTAGTCCCATGCGGGATTCGAACCCACGCCCTCAGAGTAAGGCAACTATCGCCAGCATTGACTGTACCAACAGCTTACCTTTCGAGGCGAAATGGTCGTGTGGTAAGCTGTTGGTACAGTCAATGCTGGCGATAGTTGCCTTACTCTGAGGGCGTGGGTTCGAATCCCGCATGGGACTAGGCCCGAAAAAGTACAAGAATTTGTACTATTGAAGGTAGTGTTATCCCAAATATAACAATGTTAAATTTGTGATATGTTTGTCATGTTATCGGTACATCAATGCAGTCATACAAATCGAATGTCGACAATATACTTTTGAAGTGTTAGCTTTTTCAATCCTGTGGTGTTGGCTTTTTCAATCCTGTGGTTGCTATTCTCGCGCCGTTTTTGACCCCTCAATCTTCAGTTCTTCATTAATGCACACACGCCAATATAAGCAGTAAATGTGAAGAGAAAACATTTGTGTAGCGATAAAGCTACCTATATACATTTTCAAAACTGGCACATGCATATGCAATAGGGAATAAGAATGTTTGAATATTGCTAGTATTGAAATAATCACAACGTGTATAATATATATATATATATATATATATATATATATATATATATATATGAACGTTGAAAAAATACCAGTAACCTATCTCAAGTCATTAAGAATTATTTTACGGGCGCACCATTGGTTATTTCAAATCTCCTCTTTCAACGAGTTCTTTCCCTTTGACTGTAGCAGATTGATGATCATTGATTTTGCCGACATGGACATACTGATCACCTAAGACAAACTTAATGTCGTATTCTCTGCTGATATCAATGTACATGTAGATTGAACAAAAACATTCTAACAAAGAAACTAAATCATCGTCTACACACGTACACATGAAGATCAAAATCACAAACCGATATTACCCCAGAAATTTGGAGGTATGGGATTCATCATAGACACAAAACTCTCATTAATTTTTATCCCCGGATTTCGTCTGATTGATTTATTTTTAAATCAAAGTTATTTCTTCTTTGAACTTTTCTTCCTATTCATCACTTACAAAAGAGCGTCATACAAAATCCCCATGTGTTTGAAAGAGGGCAGAGTTTGTTCCTCGCTTCAAAGACTGAGCTTCCTTATGGTATTGATTTCTCACGAGATACAGCACTATTGATAATATATGTAGCTCTTGACCTTTAATTTCTGATTTTGTAGTGGTAAAATCGATTGCGTAGAACTTAGATTTAGCTTCTTTATCAAGCGTTTAAATGTCATTTCGAAATGTACTACATGAGACAGATGAATATAGAGGTCACTGTGATTGTTTTATTGAGAGGGTTGTGTGGATAATTGTATTGGTAACAACACATTGTTGTGTCGTTGTCATGTAACATATCGGTAGCTGTGTCCATATCGAAAGTTTTATCCAGTACAAATTTCCATATTGTACGTCTCATCCCCCTCCCCATACATAAGTCCTTGTTATTATTCCCCGCCCAAACCAAGTTGTCGGGGATATTGAAATGACCTCCGTCTGTCAATGCGTCCGGTTTCATTTCCGGACCAGTACTCAAAAACTTTAAGGCAGAGTTCAATGAAACTTGATACTTGGAACAGTCATCTTGTGTAGATGTGCCTGTTGGTTATTTTTACTTCTTTGGAATTGTATGCTGGATGTTGTGATCGTAGCTTCACTGCATTCATATCCATAAATGATGGAAACAAATGTTTTACGGAAAGCAGTAATTACCTGCTCAATCAAGGTTGACCAGGAACATTCGTCTCAGTGAGGGACACTATGAGCAGTCCATCACTGTTTGACTTCAGAAGAAAATATTCTATATTTTATGCTTTTGAGTGAGTAAGTGAGTTATTGTTTAATGCGCTTCGGCAGTATTGCAGCCATTAGCAAAGTTCTTTTCAGACATACTTTAAATGATAAGTATGTGATACCATGAAGTCGGACAGTGATGTTCCGTGTCATGTTGTCCCAATGATGTACGGACACGATAGAAAGTTAGCTGGACTGTATATATGATTTTGATAGACTAGTAACACATTGCAGTCTAAATCACATTTACCACTTTCAGTGGGGCTTGGTCTGCATGGTTATGATGATATACATTACCAGTTCATGCCAACAACATGATGTCTCATATTGTGTCTCCAGAAGTACTGTATTCAATGGGCA
>OW388294.1:72095121-72280121 GCA_936450465.1 Gibbula magus
ATTGGAAATTATATAAATAAAAATAGGATATTGGAAATGTTGACCCCTTGTTACTTGAGGTATGAAATGAACGTTCAGTTGCAATTTCTGAAGCGCAAACACAAAATTATCAGTTTCGTTTAGCCATGATATTTTCACTAAGATACGCAAGTAGGTGAACCAACTTTTGGGAGACAGCTCATCCTGCTACACGAGAAATTACTCTGTTCACATAGGTTGCCCGTGGTTTTATTGAACTATTTTAGTTAAATGATTTTAACATTATTATAAAATCTCTAGTTACATTATTGTGGGTATATATTGTTAAATTACCATATAGATAGTACGAAATAGTAGTATACGTCACTGGAGCTGGATAACGTAAGTAAAATGTAGGTATAAAACATAGATTTAAAAAAACCCTACACTTTATGTTATAATAAAGTATGTTTATAGGGTGTAGTGTTTATTTAGTTTATTTAGTGTTTTATCTACGCGTGTTATTTACTATATTGAGTCCCTGTGTTATAAGTAGGTATACAGTTAAAAATACATAGTACAATATGAACCGCAAATGTTTTGACGAAATTGCTTCTCAATCCCGTAACCAGTAAGACCAGTGGTTCGTGAGCTAACGATTTAACCCATTGCGCCACGCAGGCAGGTGGATGACAACGGTATTCATGCAGCTTTCATAGCGCGTGGCCGTAACCAGGATTTCAGACGAATTCCGGGATTTTAAGATCGACTCTAATATTTACCAGGGATATTCGACAACGCGATAACAAAGCGTCTTTTAAACTTAAACACGGTCGACAATATAGATAAACCACTCTACTCTACAATATGGTAAGGTTGAAGACCCTGATAGTCAGGAAAAACTTCGCATCCTCGGGTGTTCCTTCCTTTCGGGATCCACAACCTTACCATATCCTCGATATCATGGTGTACCCCTATATTAGCATGCTATACTTGATTCTACCGTGGTTCTCTATAGCAGACTCGGGACAGAGAGGCTACTACCTCGACAGTTCTCGTGGTAGGTGTCCCGCGTAGGTCGTCTTATATAGTCCCCCACCAGTACAGAGATCGCCCGTTCAGCGTCACACCTGGACCATCCAGTCTCGTTCTTCTTTACAAACTACACCATTTAGTCACAACTGTAACTTCATTTGATAGGTGATATATGGAAAGGCCAATAAAAATAACTCCACCACCCGTGCAACATATTGAAATAGGTACCGAGTTATTTCAACACACATGGATGGTACAGTTCGATATTAAAATGGATAAGCTTACAACTTTGTTTATTTTTTTAAATGCTACATTTCCACACAGATATTAAATTTTGTGTCTTTTCGTTGCTTTATAATTTATCAGATTGATACAAGCTTTTGATGAAGCATATTTGGCATAGTAATGTAATTAACATAAAGAGTAAACCGTTTCTAACTAAATCTACTTCTTAATAAATAAAGAAGTTGTCAATACAACTCTCTCCATTTTCGTTATTTCAACTTCTCGAAGAAGCAAGTTTGATCATTTTTAATAATGATATAGGCATTTGAGGAATAATTGAGAGACGAGGATTATGTGTGTATCCCACGTCTACCATCGACCTGTGAGTCCCATAATAACAGGATTAGTTCAGTAGCAGTTAAACCGTCTGATATGAACCAATCCTGTTGATCGTTCCTCTCCATGCGACCAATCGGATCACAATATGTCTGTTTCACATCTATACTCCACACAGGGTTCGTACAACACTGATAGACCACAGCATATTCTCCCTGTGTGTGGAGTGATGTGATTTTGTTTCGATCGGACCATTAATTTTGTTTCCTTTCATATAGTTTTATTTAAGCGTTTATTCATTTGTTTTATTCCAAGCCTTAATGGAAAATATGGAAAGTTGAAGCAATGGTTGTGAAGAATACGACTATGAGACACGTTTTCATGCCGTATGTCCTTTAATCATTTAAACACTTATTAATGAAACTGATACTCTGACCAGGTACTAATTAGATATCAGATACACCACACTCACTACACGCCTTGTATTTCTTCTCATAAAGCCCCTCAACTTGAAAGCTTACTTTCGTTTCAAAAGATAGAAAACGATATGAGGTTCGATTCATTTGGGAGACAAACTTGACTTTATGTCAATGGAACATAGCCATGGATATAAAAATCAGAAACAAGTTGTGTTCATTAAAAACAGCACAGCTTAAACACTCATGCAACCACCTCGATAGGTCTCGGTAGTTACGTTGATAAGCTGTTGAGACAGTCAGTGCTCACGATTGGTGCCTGATGTTGTGTGAGTGTGGGTTCGAATCCCCAATTGACTCGACCCGAAACAATCAAATAATTAAATGTATTCTACTGCAGGTTGAGAGATCTGAAATACAGCAATATTTGCTAACAAAATGACGCTCAATCAGGAAATTTACGAACGCTACGGTTCTGTCGAACGTTCATATGACCTGAAAGCGTCCACACAAGTATGAACGATTTTCAAAGAGTTCATGGATAATGAACCTTAAACTTTTATAAATTACAATGTATATAGACCTATAAGCAAACTGAGATGTAGACATATTTAGACAAGTCAACATGCTCTAACCAGGGAATACGCAGGATCACGTACATGAAAGAAGACCGAGCGGTGATCACATGGAGCAACTCATTGCCTACTTCCATTCTGTCGGTAATGAACAAATCAGTTCACAAATGGAGCCCACTGAATGCCTCTCAAGCATAAAGTTGTCTTTATCGGATTTCTATTGAAAGCAATTAGAGTAGAGTGTGGTCGTGGTCAAGGGGTCACTTCAGGTCATGGTCGGTGACATTGAGCCAGAGACAATCGGTGTAAGTTGGAATTAACCCTAACACTATCGGAGGTCTATATACGGGCCCAGGGTTGACCTTTTATCTGCAGTAACACTGATTCTCATAACAACGTACGGCATTTGTTTATCAAATACATACTGGAACAGCTATACAATAGATTATAAGGTTCATTCATTTGCAAACATAGTAACTAAGACACGTGCAAATATCATAGACTACACATGTTTAAGGGGCAGTAGCACGTTTCTTTCGCTGAAATAAGTTGATTATTATTTGAAACATAATGTCACTAATGGTCAAACACTCTTCTTTCTTCGGAAAATAAAGTTAAAAAATGAGTGTACATGGGAATCGTTTTTGTAATTCTAAATAATAAAATGTGTTCACATTCAAATGGCCGCCATACAATGTTTGCTTTATACGCAACACCGTTATTACAACTACGGATAACGGTTTTTTGTAAAAAGATTTTTGACCCTCTAAAATGAATATAAATGACATAAACTTTCATTACAAAATGGGAAATTTGAAAAATTAAAATTTGCAAAAAACGTGTTACAGCCCCTTTAATACAAATTTATCACTGAAATTGTAAGCATACCCCTCATTCACTAAACGTCTTCATATTGTAGTGTCATCTTCAGAAGGCTCGTCCTTTCTTAAAATAGCAGAATTAAAGTAAGTGAATTGTTTCTATGGTTACATGTACATGTACATATTGCATCTACAGAATCGTCGTTTTCTTTATAAGACATACATTGTCAGAACTTGCCTTTTAGGAGACCTTCATACTTCAACTCAGAATGACGTAGGCTACGCGAAGTGGAGAAAAATAATTATGAAACGAAGGGAACATTTTAATATCTCAGCGCCCAGACCCGCTCACAGTTCTCAGAGGGTTAAGGATCATCTCCAGATAGGTGTACTTCTTGGTTGGCCGGTGTCATCTAAATCTCAGGTAGGCTTTAGATTTCTGAGCATCTATTCATATACAATATAGATACTTCAGTGTAGCTTGCAAATCCAAGTAATGGGTGACAGTTTGTACACACAGGAAAATATCAGATAGCTTAATTTAAAAATCATTCGTAAATGTGTTAGGGTAACATAATACCATGCTCGTTAAGGATTGGGGATACACAGCATTACCTGTACTCAATAATACAATACCTGTATTCAAAGAGTATCCGGGTGCACTGACATGTCTTAAAATACTCTCTCACCTGGGCTGTCTTATAACCGGTAATACATTTCTGGTGGAGTGGATAAACCTCGCATGTCACAAACAAAGAAGTTGTTATTCTTATAAATCTATCCACCAACTAAGGTTGAAAAAAATCAATACTTTAAAGGGGCAGTAGCACGTTTTTTGTTAAATTTTTTAAAAATTTAATTGGTTATTGCCAAGAAATCCAGATAGTGTGTCAAGCGTTGGTTTGAATTGCTTATAGGCAACATGTGAGGCCACCTTTATCTGCCAACGAATGCATTTGACAAAGTCTGCTTGACAATTGAACCAAGGCGAATTATTAGGAATTTTGTTATTTTTATTGCTAGATGTTAGTCCATCAAATAAAACAATAATAAATTGCAAACACTTCAGAAGATTTCTGCTTATCTTGGAAAGTTATCATGAATCAAATAAACAATAAATTCAAATTCATAAAGTGAGATAAACAAACCGACAACAAAGGATATATTCAAACAATCCTCGTCTGATCTTGTGATTTATGGTTCTTTTATATCAATATGTTTTATTGTCAATAAGAGATATTTTAAAAAGAAGGTTTAAAATCTTAGATATATCATGATCCAGTCTCCATATAGCAAACTGTGGAGGAACCAACACGGTGTGGACTAAGTGATTATCGCTATGACGAGTAGAAGTGTGCGCAGTTTGATGCGAAGTAGTTCTAGCGGGTCAACGATAATCCGCCGGGATTTACCCCGATTCCGGATTTAAGCAGGACGCCATAAACGTGTCAAGGACGCCGGCGTGTAAATCAGGAACGATTCTGGTGCATATCGGTCGCTGGGTGCAACACCGATATTCTTTATCGACGTCGGTGTGCATTATGCGTAAAAGGTAACTAAGGTAAAATTTGGAAAGATAGACTGTTAATTCTGATTCATGGGTTGTTAAAGTACGTACATCCTTAAATAATCTCCTGTCTTGAATAATCAAAATCATATAACGTTGTTGAAGGAGAGAGGGTTTTGTTTAAGTGATATAGTGCCTTTTTGATCACGTCGATCGATTCTAACAAAACTATAGTATAACTGGAAACTATAGAGAAATGAGACGCACATGTCAAAATCAGGTTACGAGAATATCCTATTTGTATTGATTTGATTAAACGTGAATATATAAATGTATATGACTGTATACACTTGACCATAATTGCATTTTTGGTCTCTAAGTATATATATTTGTGTGTGTAATTATATCAAACCTCTAGATGAGCCCAGGTTAGTTCGTACAACAATACATTTAGTCGACTCACGACAGCTGATCTCTCTCACATGGCGCTCTTAGTGCATGGAAATAGACGATTTATATACAGGTGGGGGGGGGAGAGAGAGAGAGAGAGAGAGAGAGAGAGAGAGAGAGAGAGAGAGAGAGAGAGAGAGAGAGAGAGAGAGAGAGAGAGAGAGAGAGAGAGAGAGAGAGAGAGAGAGAGAGAGAGAGAGAGAGAGAGGGAGGGAGGGAGGGAGGGAGGGAGGGAGGGAGAGAGAGAGAGAGAGAGAGAGAGAGAGAGAGAGAGAGAGAGAGAGAGAGAGAGAGAGAGAGAGAGAGAGAGAGAGAGAGAGAGAGAGAGAGAGAATTTTGCAATTAGCTATAATTTTGTGGCAAGTTTGACGTCCACCTTAATGATGTCACGTTCATTTTTATATGACGTCACAAACAACGAAAACTCACATTCGCTCAAAAACGGCGATCGGGAATGAACAGTGCACATGATCAGATGGTATATGTGTCAATGTGATAATCTTTTACCATAAAGGTTTAAAACGTATTCGATGCGGATATTTTACTTTAAGGGAATCGTGTGACAAGCTCATCAATTGTTTTATCGCGTCAACAACATGCAGCGAAGTACGAAAATTCGAACAGAAACATTGGCTATTTCGCAAAAATGAAAGAAGCATACGTGATAGGTAGGACATCGATCCAAAATCGTGACATCAATATATGTCATATGTGCAGATAATACTTCTCCCCATCAAAATTTGCTTGTTAAAGGAACTTGAGTTTGTGTAGGTACTTCTCAGAGATTTGGTATTACTCTAGTATACACGGTGTACTTGCAACCACCCACAGACCTTGATCATCCATTATAACGGTCCCCAGTCCCTGTATATTTCTTAACAATCGATTACATGTAGACCGATGAGCCTGTAGAGACCTACATCATCTGTGGGCAGAATCTTCTTCTCATCTTACCCAGTTACGTGCCTAGCTACTCGTAAGATACTTTATTATTCCGTCAGTTAATGAAAGCGATAAAATGAAAGTGGGATATTATCATGTCCGCTGTCACAATAAGTGCACTTATATTTCGCCTGTCTACAAGATAATACATAGACTGAAGACAGAGGAGGGTACTGACTTCAACATATGCACATCCTCAGATAGTGGCTCCTTGAGTAGATGTATGCACACACGTACATGGTGTGAAACTGTTTGATTCCCACGTACCAAGTGTGAAATAACTTGATACCCAGTCACGTTGTAGGGAATACAGATAACTAAACAGATCCTGTGTAGTACCATTTGTATGAAATTTTATTTTTATAACTCTACTTATTTATCTAATTAATATTTTAAACCCGTATTATTGCTTTTTTACATACTTATATTTATGAATATATTGTACACTTTTTTATCTTATGAAGTGTCTCATAAGCTAAAAATTGGCTGGTACTTCACTACCAATACCGATGATATCGGGTTCTTAACACGTACTTTTGACTATTAAAGTTAAGTTTCATATTTACTACTCGCCACCCACAACCAGTTTAATCGGCAAATGAAGTTCTTCATTGTTCTTCTTCAGTGACACCAGGTTTAACAAGGTCACAGACCACTGCACTCGCGGCGCCGGGTAGAGGTCACGTGTCACCCACAAAGCCAATGGTGTCCTGGTTCATATTTTTCATAAGATGCCCTAGGGAGAAACATCATTTTATTATATAATCAGAAGTGGTTTTATCATCGACATAAACATGCCATCAAGCTAAAGTGACGACATCCGATATGTTCACAATGGCCATATATAATATCTTCATTGGCCTTACATGGTCAGTGGCCGAAACCACGATGTCAGCAAATATGACTTATAGAGATGCTATATCTTTAATGACATATTATTGTTGAAATTACAGGATAAACATCATTCGTATTGGTCAAATAAAAGGTTGATATAAATATTTCATCATGACATGGGTAAAAGTGATAGTTCCTTACTACCATTGATGTTAGGTTGACGTGACGTCATTAAAATGATATAACGTCAGGTATCGTCTATGACGTTGCGTTCTAAATATGAGATGACGGTACTTGGTCAGCCTATACTTGAACGTATATTTGCGTATGTTCTAACTATTATGATGTCACATCGTTAGATGGTATTACAGAGCGAGTAAACTTGTAGATTTATCAAGCAATGAGATCTTCAGTGGGCGAGTGATACAGCACATAGTCTAACGTTGTGTATGCAATCAAAATGTCAAGACAATACAATATTAAAAACACATGATGTGGAATCAGTACATTTTAGCATCCACTTTATAATATTTATAATTAGTAAAATCTTCAGTTGACGGTAACAAAATTTTAAAAAAGTTTTAAAAACTGGCACAGTAGGAGATATACACGACGACAAAGGTTCATGAAATCTCTATGTTTATAACATAGTCAACACGATCGTTAATCAGATATTGGAGAATTTCGCCTGAGCTGAAAAAAAGTTAGATTCTTATCAAATCAAAGACATGATGACGTCATAACAATGTCATAATATTTGGATCACATTGTCTTCGACACTATGTTCATTCATTAGTATAAGACTTACATTTACATGTGACGTCATCTTATTGTCTTCTCACTCCATTATTTTTTAGTAATGGAGAGTTGAGTATCACATCATTTATTTAACATAATTGTTCCATGAAAAAAGGATTAAATTAAGTAATTAAAAATGAAATAATTTGAGTGTACTTTAAGCAGGATATGATCTCCATCTCCATTATTTATACATAATGCCATAGATTTCAATAACTCTAAACATAAGTCAATATTTTATCTCACTTTATGTCTTTTTTTAAGTTAGCATACACATTTATACATCATACTTATCCAACATATATAACAGTATATAATATCAACATAACACTTGACATTTGTGGAATTAAGTGGTGTGCATTTTCATTTCGCAATGCAAGGTTACTCGGACATTAACCTATAGGATAACACTCTGGCGTTGTCATAACTGCAAATCGTAATGATACACACTGAGTATTGATTCATTAAAGGGACATCGCGTCGAGGATAAAAATGAGGTCAGATTTATCTACCTATGCTGATTAACGTGTCTGCTGACGAGTCACAAACCCCAAATTTCAGACAATTGATGTAATTGGTAATAAAGACTACTGCATGTAGACAGTGAAGCGAAGCGCAACTCCTTAGCAGACACGCTTATCAGCATAGGTAGATAAATTTGATCTCATTCTTATTCTCACCGCGGTGTCCCTTTAATGGGGGAAGTCTCCTTTTGTAAGAATTTCGACGTGACGAGAAGGGGATGCAGGTATTACACTTCTCCATACTACGTTGATGACAGTCAGTTTACCTGCATTCCTAATAGCACATATGTCGTTAAACATATTGTTTTCTGAAGGATTCGTAATGTAGGTGTAACGATACAGATATCTGGTCGAAGTGTATTTATTTCATTAAAGAAATGCATGCAAGGAGCGGGATAGCGCAGTGGTTAGCGCTTTCGGATCAAGAGGTCGGGGTTCGAATCCCGCCAGTAGCACGGTAACTTTGTCTGCAGTAGAGAACAAGGGGTTCTTTCACAAAACCCTAAGGTGATCGTAAGTCACTAAGGTTACCTTAGTACAATGTTAAAGAATGGGAGTTACGGTTAACCTTAGTAAATGTTACTTTGTGAAAAGAGACCCGTTCTACACACAGAAAGGTTTGGGCGCTGGTTCCAGCCGATGCTCGCAGGTTTCACCGCAATGCATAGACACATGGCGTTGCGGGCTTTCTCCCTGCCATAATACTAGCAGCCGCGATATAAGTGATACTCTTGAAAGCGGCGTTAAACCCCAACGCACCTCATCTCTCTCAGTGCAAGTATTCGATTGGTCAACAAGCCCAGTTGAACTAAGAAGAACGTACATATATATGAAAATTATCATTACACAGTAAACAACTTGTAAACAAGATATCACATCGAAGAATAATGAAACAAAAGCAAACGGTTTAGGACATGATGTTTTGATACATTTATGATATTTACAGACAGAAACGGTAAGCTGTACGTTGTTATTTGCTAAGTCAAATCGTTTAGTATCGATTATACTTTGCTGTAGATAAACAGATATTTCATGTTACGTTGCGGTTCACGATATCTCAGAACGATGTGATTGGATATTAAGACGCGTACATTTCCCATTGACGTGTAGGAACAATGATTTTGGATGATAAATAGTATATCACCCTTTAGCCTTTATCGGGTATCGGATACTTCAACACTGAAATGGTAACTCTTAACTTTGTAGGTTCGTGCTGATTATTTGATACCTTGAATGAGATTCGCTATGTGTTCAGGATGGCTAGATTGGTCGCTTCTTACATCACCTTTGAAAGTTGCGGAGGAGGGGGGATATCTTATTTTCTAAAGGTGGCGTAGGGGAGGGGGGGGGGGGGGGGGTGGTATATATATATAAACGTACAAACGAAATATATGTTCAAATGAAGAGCATTTCGAATGAGTATTATTCAGGTACCATTTATAATGTTGTTATGACAAGAGTTCAATTGACCATACAAAAGACCAATGAATCTGTAGATAATGTGAAGGTTGTGCAATGTTGACTGATAAACAGTGTCTCACTGCTTCTTGTACTTTCACGTTTTAGCCAACACTATACGAATATTGTTTTCAAAGTTTACATAAAGTCTAGCAGGGTCAGTACCTACACATATACAGGAGGGCTAGGATAGATGACTGTTCGCCAATATTTAGCCACTTTATACGTAAATTTATTTCAAAGTTTACACCAAGTCTAGCTAGGACAGTACCTACACATATACAGAAGGGCTAGGCTAGTTGCTAGCTGTTCATTCACACGCTATCTCCCTTATCAGCTCCCTGGCTGTCTGTAACGGTGAGCCCGACACCCTCTCTCAGCCACCTCGCAGAGCTCTAGATACATGGGGCTTATATACCTACCTGTACTTACCATCATGCTTCCTCACACTTCACGTGCAGGTGATCAGAAAATCGGGGAGAGAAAACTCAAACAATAAATTCCACATAAATATAAACCATTGAAATACCTGGCGTTATTCTACTTTAGAATTTTGATTGGGTAACACGGGGAAATAGGAGAATAGTAGGAAGGAGATGGGGAGGGGGAGGGGAGTGGGGAGGGGAGGGGATTGAGTTAGCACGATTCCCCACCGTCCTCGCCTCCCCGTATACATCACAGCACCGACCAAATTCAGCCCGACTGCAAGCAGAAAACTTCCGTGCACTGTGCTCCAAAAATAGCACTTCTAGAAAACGGGGCCCAAGTTGACATAACATAGAGGAGTACACTTAAATGTTGTTTTCTGGATTAAAGGTATTTTGGAGAGTGACCGGAAGGGTAATTGGAATGGTTACCGACCCCGCTTGTCGAATCGGACTCTGCAAACGACTGATAAACAGTACCTTACCTCTCTATATATGTTACCGTAGTTATACCAGCGGAAGGAAGAGTTCAATAAAACAGCCCGTAAGATGTGACGCTACATTTATTTGCCAAGGGTCTAATAAGAATGATAGTTATACGTCCATGTGTATTGCTTTTAATTGTATTATAGGTTTTTTTTAGTTTAAAAAATCATTTTATTCATTTCAGGTAGGTATATCTGTTTTAGATGTTACACACTTATGTGGTAGTACTATATTAAAATCATGATTGAAGACCGAAGGCAAATTGTAGAGTTCCCTTTAAATTAGCTGATCATGCTTTTCCGCTTGTGCATCATAAACAAACTAAACAAAGTTAAAGGAAAGAGCCAAACGTGATACAAAATCCCCTGTTATATACGAACTAAAAAGCGGGTGAGGTAAAGACTATATTCATTCAGATTATTTCTTAATAAGTATGATCATCATTTGGAGCCTAGTCATTATCACTGACATTATAGTTTTTATCGTCGCCATGCTAATTTTATTACCATTATCATCATCATTATTATTGCAGTCGTAATGTTCATTATCGTCGCCACCAATTATCATCGTCATTATCGTCGCCATCTTCATTATCATTATCAACGCCATCATCATTATTATCGTCGCCATCATCATTAATATCGTCGCCATCATCATTTATCGTCACCATCTTCATCATTTATCGTCGCCATCATCATTATTATTATTATTGTCGCCATCATCATCATTTATCGTCGCCACCTTCGTTATTATTATCAACGCCATCTTCATTATTATTATCAACGACATCATCAATATTATCGTCGCCATCATCATTTATCGTCGCCATCTTCATTATTATTATAATCGCCATCTTCGTTATTATTATCAACGCCATCATCATTATTATCGTCGCCATCATCATCATTTATCGTCGCCATTTATCGTCGCCATCATCATCATTTATCGTCGCCATCTTCATTATTATCGTCCCCATCATTATCATTTATCGTCACCATCTTCATCATTTATCGTCGCCACCTTATCATTATTATTGTCGCCATCATCACCCTTTATCGTCGCCATCTTATCATTATTATTGTCGCCATCATCATCATTATTATTATTGTCGCCATCATCATTATTATTGTCGCAACCATCTGTCCTATCTCCATCGACTTCATCATCAACTTCATCATCGATATCGTTGCCATCGTCCTGATTATTTTCAGTGTCGAGATCGTTATCGTTATAGTCGACTTTGACATCAGCAACGTCGTTGTCATTATAGACATGATGTCCGATGTCATAATTAGCAGTGTCATCATCGTCCATGTCATCGGTTA
Source organism: Gibbula magus (assembly GCA_936450465.1). Classification (NCBI taxonomy): domain Eukaryota; kingdom Metazoa; phylum Mollusca; class Gastropoda; order Trochida; family Trochidae; genus Gibbula; species Gibbula magus. The sequence continues at coordinate 72,107,237 of OW388294.1, forward strand.
AAATGTTATTGCTATCAAATAATTCCGTAACAATATTTTCATCACCCATCACTGTCCTCATAATTTTGAATGTCGCCATCACTTTAATAATCGTCGTTAACGATTCGTGAAACTAAAATGGTCATTACATGAATGCTTTTGACAGGAACTAGAGCATCAACACTGTACACAATCCTTTAGAAAGAATACCTTGCCATCAATACCATATCTATCGTAACTCAATGTTCAACTTTCCGTCCACCATAATCATTAATGAATGCTCTTGCAATCGATCCATGTATACCCGCATACATAACAATTCAATTTATTTAAACATCCACCAATCAACCATCGATACATCGATTGATTCACTATTAATCCAATTAAACCAATATTCCATATCCAACAATACATACTGTGTAGATCCTCATAGCGGACCCTTCCGTCCAGCCATTCCAGCCACTATATATTATTCAAGTATGCACGTACAGATACATGCGTTTATTATTCATACCCATCAATCTATCCATGCAGCCGTTGTTACACACGTTTGTTAAGTCAACGTCAGCAATTCATCAGGATTAAAGCATTTTCTAGTGAAAAACGAAATTTGAGATAATTCACACCAAACATTAGAAAACGTGTCATTTGGCGGGTAAATATTGAACAGTTCCTACATAGCTCAAAGCTGAAGAAAAAGTTTAAATTTTATTTATCTATAGCCAAATATGGTTAAAAGTTAACTGTGAATTGTGATCATTCATGCGTCCACCACTATTTCGATCAAGGAACAAAAATGTATACAATCATCAAAATATGTGTATGAACCATGCGTATTTACATTACATTCGTCCACTCATTCACTACTTCAGCCAAGCACGCCCTCACTGAACCATCCATGTCTCTCTGTGCATAACATAATTTATACAATTGTTCACACATCTACACCAGCTTTGATACATGACTCCCTACGTAGTAAGCTATCAGTATGTACAAGCGGTATAAATGTCAGTATCGTGTCTCTGTGTACACACAAGCTACTATCAGGTTCACAAGCCCCCACGCTCTACTGTACACGGGTGTCACAGGGTGACTGATAACGTCGCTATTGTGACTTCAGAACAGCGATGACGCCTGTGATAGACGGCGTGGTGTCATCACTCTATCTGATAATAAAACACAGTCACAAATACTACGTAGTTTCGTCACTCTATTTGTCATTGATACCGTCATGTAGGAACTACCACATCTTACTCTCCTAACAAAGTCTACCCAAAGCATACCCTCCCTCATTAAACGAATATAACGATAGGCCTACGTCGAATTATTATTGGCAGCAAAAAGAATTTGCTGTGTAACCAGAGAACATCCCCCCCCCCCCCCCCCCCTCCCACACACGCACCCTCAACCCCGAAAGCATCTGACAGATTTTGCCAATTTGGTCACTTTAAATCATCATGTTTTTGTAAAATCGCTAATTTCATTATTTTGCAATTACTCCTTTGAATTGGATTGTCAGTTATGATATGGTTCATCAAAATCCTATTGTGGAATGTCTACTTTTTGTAGCCACACGTTAGGAAATGTGCACACATAAGCATGAAAATTATGAACCAGATTCACATTACCCTGGTCATTGTTTGTTCTTTCACGTCACCTCAACCCGAATCCAGGAATCAACTACAAGTATAAGGAGAATGGAGACGTTTCAATGGATAAATCACAAAATGGCCACTCTAATGACGACTGGAATAACAATATTTCAATCCAAAAGAATCCGAAATGTTTGTGAAAAGTTTGCATTGCCTTTAACCAAAGAATACGCGATTGATGTTGGGAATATTCGATTGTATTTCCTTAATAATTGCAGAATATTCGATAATGTAGTGGGTTGTATTTTTTTAGATTATACAGATTAATGCAAACTATTTATCTTACCAACATTATTCAGTTATCTACATATTGAAGGCACGTTTCACACGCATGTATGTATGTATATCGAGCTAAGCTAGGCGACTCCAAAGAGTAGGCCTGCTGCATTTAATCCATTTGGATCGAAAGTTTGCTTATTGTTATATATCAGAGAGGAAGCTCTGAACTTCGGAAATATTCAACGGTATTTATTCCAAACATATTTTCACTTGAATTTATAACCTTTAACAGGTTATCACAATAATATATGATCGGATATATATGCCTATACGAAATGACCGAAAAGGCGTCACGAATCGACTGTTTATATATATTTTTTAAAATGATAACGTAATAGAATGTAGGCCTATATTTACTACATAACGATGTCATAATAACTACGCAATGCATGTACGTATGTGTAGGCCAATTATCAAATATTATCTAATTTAAGTACATTTTCATTCTATTATTCTCACGTTCAGAAGGTATTCAAACATAATATGTTCTCTCAAACAAAACATTATTAAGTAAGCGTCCAATTTATATAAAACAAATTCATTTATAGAATGTGTTATTTACGGTTACTTCTGTGATGAAATGCCCTTTTAAATTGTGAAACTCCTTCTCCTTTCTCGTCCCCATTAACTCAACGGTTGCACCATGCTAAACGGTAGGCGCAGCGCAGCCCGTTTGAGAAACACTACGGTAATACCATCCCCCTTCAGATTTGGAGCTCATAGCAGTCGGCATTTAGAAACAGACTAATCCAAGATGGCGGACAGTCTTCTCGCTAAATAGAGGTAAGGTTTTTGGTTGATCGCTTGAAGTTCGGGATCTCTTATTCGTTCGATGAGTGCACAGTGATACAAGTGAATCTTAGGGTGTTGTTACATGCATAGTTTACCACTGATTGAAAGCGTGGTGGTGGATTTAACACGAATGAAAATGACGGGAAAGTTTAGAATGGCGGAGGAAATCTTGCTATCGACATTTGCCTGGTAGGTAAGAAAGTTGTTGGGGTTGCCTTTTACTGCCTCAAACATGCAGTATACATTGTGCATTTTTAAAGCGATGTGTTCAGTTTGGATGTGGTGGAAGCTTAACTAACGCATGGGATTCGTAAAGGATTTTTGTAAACAAACTTTTGCAAGGAATCGTTCGGCTATCAGTGGGTCGACTGAGCGAGGAGTGGATCGTAGATTACAGAGTGTGCTTCCATACTCCCTTCGAACCGAACTGGGGTCAGTCTGAGATTGGGAAAATAGGGTAGGTCTTTCCTTACACCTTAAATTGTTGTGGATATCACAGGGTGCAGAAGGTAGTCGACACGGCGTGTATACATACAAGGTTTGTTGACACAGGCGAGCGAGCCATAGCTGAGTGAACCAGAGCAGTGCCGTTACGTCGGGTCCTACGCCGTTGATGTTGTTGTTGTTGTTGCAAATCTGCTGGTATTCATTAATATAGATAGTTAATTTTCTTAGATCAGTTTTCAGTAGAGATTTGCTTAATCTAACAATGATCTATATTAATTTAATTGCATTGATTTGTGTTATATTTTAAAATGAAACTTTATATTGAATTGACATTGTATTGCTATATGTATATAACTAACAAAGCTTTACTTATAATATTCTTTTGAAATGTGTAAAACTTTGTTACTTTGTCTAAATATCCTATCCATTCCAAGCAGGTCGATGGTGTGGTACACTGTCATATACCCTACCATTATATCCAGGTTGATGGTGTGGTACAATGTCATATATCCAACCACTATATCCAGGTTGATGGTGTGGTACAATGTCATATACCCTACTATTATATCCAGGTTGATGGTGTGGTACAATGTCATATATCCAACCATTATATCCAGGTTGATGGTGTGGTACAATGTCATATATCCAACCATTATATCCAGGTTGATGTTGTGGTACAATGTCATATATCCAACCATTATATCCAGGTTGATGGTGTGGTACAATGTCATATATCCAACCATTATATCCAGGTTGATGGTGTGGTACAATGTCATATATCCAACCATTATATCCAGGTTGATGGTGTGGTACACTGTCATATATCCAACCATTATATCCAGGTTGATAGTGTGGTACAATGTCATATACCCTACCATTATATCCAGGTTGATGGTGTGGTACAATGTCATATATCCAACCATTATATCCAGGTTGATGGTGTGGTACAATGTCATATACCCTACCACTATATCCAGGTTGATGGTGTGATACAATGTCATATACCCTACCATTATATCCAGGTTGATGGTGTGGTACAATGTCATATACCCTACCATTATATCCAGGTTGATGGTGTGGTACAATGTCATATACCCTACCATTATATCCAGGTTGATGGTGTGGTACAATGTCATATATCCAACCATTATATCCAGGTTGATGGTGTGGTACAATGTCATATACCCTACCACTATATCCAGGTTGATGGTGTGATACAATGTCATATACCCTACCATTATATCCAGGTTGATGGTGTGGTACACTGTCATATACCCTACCATTATATCCAGGTTGATGGTGTGGTACAATGTCATATACCCTACCATTATATCCAGGTTGATGGTGTGGTACACTGTCATATATCCTACCGTTATATCCAGGTTGATGGTGTGGAACAATGTCATATATCCAACCATTATATCCAGGTTGATGGTGTGGTACAATGTCATATATCCAACCATTATATCCAGGTTGATGGTGTGGAACAATGTCATATACCCTACCATTATATCCAGGTTGATGGTGTGGTACAATGTCATATACCTTACCATTATATCCAGGTTGATGGTGTGGTACAATGTCATATATCCTACCATTATATCCAGGTTGATGGTGTGGAACAATGTCATATACCCTACCATTATATCCAGGTTGATGGTGTGGTACAATGTCATATATCCAACCATTATATCCAGGTTGATGGTGTGATACAATGTCATATACCCTACCATTATATCCAGGTTGATGGTGTGATACAATGTCATATACCCTACCATTATATCCAGGTTGATGGTGTGGTACAATGTCATATACCCTACCATTATATCCAGGTTGATGGTGTGGTACACTGTCATATATCCAACCAATATATCCAGGTTGATGGTGTGGTACAATGTCATATACCCTACCATTATATCCAGGTTGATGGTGTGGTACACTGTCATATACCCTACCACTATATCCAGGTTGATGGTGTGATACAATGTCATATACCCTACCATTATATCCAGGTTAATGGTGTGGTACAATGTCATATACCCTACCATTATATCCAGGTTGATGGTGTGGTACAATGTCATATACCCTACCATTATATCCAGGTTGATGGTGTGGTACAATGTCATATACCCTACCATTATATCCAGGTTGATGGTGTGGTACAATGTCATATACCCTACCATTATATCCAGGTTGATGGTGTGGTACAATGTCATATACCCTACCACTATATCCAGGTTGATGGTGTGGTACAATGTCATATACCCTACCATTATATCCAGGTTGATGGTATGGAACAATGTCATATACCCTACCATTATATCCAGGTTGATGGTGTGGTACAATGTCATATACCCTACCATTATATCCAGGTTGATGGTGTGGTACAATGTCATATGCCCTACCATTATATCCAGGTTGATGGTGTGGTACAATGTCATATACTCTACCATTATATCCAGGTTGATGGTGTGGTACAATGTCATATATCCTACCATTATATCCAGGTTGATGGTGTGGTACAATGTCATATATCCAACCATTATATCCAGGTTGATGGTGTGGTACACTGTCATATATCCTGCCATTATATCCAGGTTGATGGTGTGATACAATGTCATATACCCTACCATTATATCCAGGTTGATGGTGTGCTAAAATGTCATATATCCTACCATTATATCCAGTTTGATGGTGTGATACAATGTCATATATCCTACCATTATATCCAGCTTGATGGTGTGATACAATGTCATATATCCTACCATTATGACCATGTATGCTGAGAGACAAATGACTTACATCACTCACCCCTCTTACTGTTGCAACAATACATGGGTTTATGAACTGTTTATTGTCAAACGAGGTTGCTTCTTTGCAAAAATTGTGATGTAAAACACTTGGAATTCCCCCAGGTAATATAAAATGAAATCAGCAAACTGACTTTTGCAGGAAGAAAATGTAGTTGAAAAACTGTAGATGTGAGACTGTCAATATATCGCTCCAATAAACTTTAACTATTTTATGGGTACCTTATACTTCTTTAGTAACTAATCATGGTGTCATATTCAAAATTTTACAATTTGATGTAACAACATTACACAATCGTTTTAATCCCAGTCTGATTGAACATGATAGGGCGGAATAGTGCAGTGGTTAGCTAGTTTGGCTTTGGATCAAGGGGTCTGGGGCTCGAATCCCGCCAGGGGCTTGGCAACTTTGTCTTCTGTGGAGAACAGTTCTATATTCATATGTTCTATTGGGTGCAATGCTACACAGAATTCTAGTCCAGTTCCGCCCATGGTTCGCTAGTTCCAGCCAATGCTTGCAGGTTTCACATCATGGTGTTACAGGCTTTCTCACCTCACCACACCTGAATATAATAAGCTCTTGATTGGTAAACCACAGGTAGGCAAACAGTGGAGTAGTTTAACATTTGACAAAGGTTTTTTTATTTGTTTCTTGTATGGTTGAGAGAGGTAATATTGATTAATTTGTAACAGATATAAAACATCTCTTAAAGTATGCAATCAAAAACAAAGTATTATTATGCATAGAAGAATTATGTGTACAATGCATTGTGAATTTTCTGTCAGTTAAATATGTCAAAAAGCACATTTCATAGTTTTATTTAATACAGAGGATTATATCACTTCTAACTGACATTCAATATGGCATTTAAAGATTAATAATGCTTAAAATGTATAAAATCTGTTATAACAGAAATCTGGTAAACCTGAAATAAACTTTTATGGACTTTTGTGTGGACACATTCACTGTTACACAAAGTGTTAAAGTTTTGTATATTGTTTCAACAGTGTTTTATTTTATCTATTCAACTTGCAACAATATTATCGTTATTCTACAATGTATTACAAAGACATTCTAAGTGTTGTTAAGTGATACATGTATGACATATCTGAAACTTATTTGTATGACAATGTTAAACATTGTAAAATTGTAGGAGAGTGTTAAATGTGACACCTTAGATACATGTAATTTTTTCTTAAAATGTGAAACAAGCTTATACAGTGGTTTGGACCAAATCCAATATTCTTCATATAACCCAAATGATATGATTTATGTTACGTTCACATGAAATCTTAATTTTGCTACTCACGCATAATCTTTTTCATATGACCAAGAATTTGTATTTGTCTATGTTTAATAGATAATGTCTATTCTCAGAGCTGACAATTTGCAGGTTACAGAAAACAACTAATGCCTAATGTCTTACTACTTACTAATGATCTTATTAATTAAATTGTTAGAAAAGTGAAAATCCCTTGATGACCTGTACTAGAGATAATTTATCCAAAGCTATACTATTCACATAGACTAATATTTATTAATAATTTTCATAATGATTTCACAGGGTGCAAGATTCTTTCTAATTAAAAATCATCCCTTTTGCATGTTGTGAATCTTAAATCTAAAAATCGTACATGTATATCAGTGTCAAGATATGACAGAAAAGTTATCAAGAGCAAATGATTGAAGATTTTCTAAAGAACAATCATAGTCTTGGGATTAATTAGACAGACCACCTCGTTCAATAGCAATACTGACTAATGTAATCAATCAGAAAAGGAAACGTGACATTTAAACATCGAAATCAAAATCAAGTTTTTGTTCATGAGATTGGGATTTCATTCATATTGTTGATCAATTGTAGTGAAATATCAAACTGTGTTTTTAAAAATGTTTTTTATTTAGAAAAGATAACCTTCAAACAATGAATAAAGTCATTTTGTTGCAATATTACAATCTTTGTTTCATTGTCAAATCAAATTCAAAATGTTTATAATGTATTTCTTTTAACATTTTTGCCTGAGTACGAGAAACAAACCTATGTAAAATGATATTGTTTACGTGAAATTCTGTGATAAAAAGGGTGATACTCACCTTCCTGTTATCCCTCCTCCTCTCCCCTCACGAGCTACTTCTCACCTGGCCTCTCACCTGCACCAAGTCTGACTTACCTGTAATTAAGTCTGCAGGTAATTAGTTTCGCAGCAACTTCCGCTGTTGATTACAGTATGAGGATGCATGTTTGCTCTTCAGAGTCTAAGCTTACTTCCTTCCATGTTTTGAAGTTTTAAAAAGGTCTTTCAGATGGTGGCATCGTTGATTTTATTTTGGATCATTGTTAAAATGGTTTAATTGTGTTTGTAAAAATAGGTTCATTGTTGATTTCTGTTTTATTGATATGTTAAAGGGACACAAAGTGTGTCACAATTGTCAAAAGTTACCAAGCATATTTTTTTCGGGAGCTATTGAAAATTACGCCCCTAGTGCCAATCTTTTCAATATGCTGACAATATTAAGATGTTTAGTCGTGATTATGATCTAAAACCGGACAATGAACGGCGACTGTTATGCGTCAATGGGTAAAACCATTATTAAAAAAATATATAATATATGTGGCGACAAAGAGACAGATATTGGTTAGTATTGTTCATTGGATCATATTAATGGTGTATTTGTAAATAGGGCGCATGTATTCTGCTTCTTAACATATATTAAGCCGTGGCTCAATTTTCATAGAAGACAAGTTATTGTCAAATATTAGGCATATGGGGATGATTGTGCAAGTTGAGTGAGATGATTATGACGTAAATCAGCACCTTTGATATGTTGACATGTATCAAAGCTAAATAAAACTTCACAAAAAACACTTTGTGTCCATTTAACTGACAACAAAATAATACTGATGTTGAGATCTATTGAAATGAAGTTTATACAAATATTTTTCTTACAGAAGCATAGATCCACTCTATTTCTCAACATATATTCTACGAGAAAAATTTTTGAAGACATTTTGCTTACTCACATGATTAAAATTGTACAGTTTGCAGATGCTTAATTCATTGTCTATTGTGAACCTTGGAACAGTTTTGCTTAGATTCAGAGGTTTATTCTGCTTGAAAAATAAAATCTATTTGTATGAAAGATAGATGACATGTTCTTATTTGGGTCAAGTCAACCTTTATCAGATTAGAGACTGAATATAAAATTGAAAAATGAAATAGGTCAGATAATGCCTATAAATGTGGTAAACATATTTTTCAACAAATCTTTTTCAAGTTATACACCTGACATCTTGCAAAGTTAATTTACTGTTCACAGATACCTATCTTATAGTTACTTTAATATAACAGTTTGAAATTTATATAAAAATTTGATGTTTATATAAATCAAGGCTGATTTTTTTTGTGAATGTGAGTATTGATTATGGTTTACATATTTTAGTTGTCAAGAAAAATATTCTTATTGATTTTATTGTAATTTCTTCAGGATATTCTAATAATGGTTATGAATATTTCACATGTCAACCATTAAACTTTCTGAGTTTTTTGTCTCTTATCTATGTGTTCATTCTAATGATGGTTTTCTATCTTTCAGATGCCAAGTTAGAAGAATGGTCGTGTGTATGGCCGGACTATTGTTACCGAGATCTAACATGAGGACTTGAGTGTGGCATGGGAACAATACCCAGAGCAGCCCATGAGCAAGATGGAAGTGAGATATGAACAGAGGAAGTTACTCTGAGTCTGTTGTCTATCATATACTGAAACCTCTCCCACTCAAATCAGTTTGAACCTGTCTCTAGAGTCGATTATTTCGCCGTCCTGACGTGCCATGTTCTCTTTGGATCTCTGCTCCACACCTCTCTGTCTCTCTCCTCTCCCATGAAGGTACGCACCGGTCGGCAATGGATGACAAACTTACAGCAGACCAGCCTAGATCCATACCAAAGTCAAGCTCTTTCTCCCCAAAAGTCACTCGGCCCAAGCTGCCGTCCTTTGCTGGCATCCGGTCGACGAGCCCTCGATCTAAAACAGATCCAGGCCGGGGAGACATCAAGTCTATCATGGAGGACATCATGAACCTTGACAAGAAGGATTTCTCAAAGCCGTACAGTCGAAAACATGGACTGAGAACAGCTCATCCTTCTAAAGGAAAGTCACCTTCAACAAACACCTCCCCTTCAGCCTCACCGATCGTCGGTTCTCCAACCATTGATGAACCTAGATCTGCATTTTCTCGAAACCGGAGTCGAAGCTTAAAGCAGCTGACTGACAAACTAAAGAGTGGTGGAAAGTATAGCACAGAGAATGTCAGTGCTACCATTCCAGTTGCCGAGGAGTCTGCCTCTGACAGAGCAAAACCTAGTCCCACCGATCTGGAACCTTTGGGCAGCGACACTGAAGCCTTGTCTCCATCCACTAACCCATTTGAGATGGATGACCAGCTCTCCCCTCTTTCCTCTGATCAACGCGACCCACACTCGGAGATGTCTGGTGCAATGGTCCAGTCCCAGGACTCTGTGGATCTGGAGATGGAAGCACTGACTGGGGAGAGCAGCACAGACGGCCCAGAGGTCCTGGTAAGTGAGGATATTGCCGAGAGTCCCGGGAGTGCTGACAGTCCTGATCTCATTGGGCTCCGAGAGAGAAGTCCGGACAGTGACGACCATGGAGATGACATCAAAACCAGCAGAGCCTACGTCGGGAGGCTGACAGTTGACAAGTCTGCAGAAGATGAGGGGGTCAGTGAAGGCGAGGGCTCCAGCCCTCAGGTTAGTACTTTCACCTATCATCCTATTGGACGCAACTCTCCATTTCTGAAACTAGCTGCAACTGCGCCTTATCCTAAACGGCGAACTGGAATCACAACACTTGCTACTAAGGGCAAAGTGCAACAGCTGTATGGGAAATCAGAGGACGACCAACCAAACAAACGATCGCAGCGACGAAGTGAAGCAAGTCCATCCAGTAACACAACCAAGTCTTCCCCTGTTCGGTTTATTACTCACCCTCCTCACAGGAAAGCCACATTCCTAGAAGAAGGCTCCGTGGACAGCAATGGTTTTGCAGCTTTAAAGAATTCTTCGCTTGGTGAGAGTGATGATGAACAGAAACAGAGTCAGCTTTCCCTTGCAGACAGCCAGATGTGTGGCAGTGACATGGGGGACGATGAACCAACTTACCAGGATGTGGTCGAGAGTGTCATGGGCGAGAGCAACGATCCTGGAGATCGGCAAAACACAAAATCTTTGAAACAAAAATCCAAGAGTGACCCTAGTGGCAATAAGACGCGAGCTGAGATGGGTGAGTTCTCTGCAGTGATGGATGCAAACCAATACCAGAGTGCTCCTCACCTGTCCAAGGAAGACCGGGAAGGAAGCATCGATGAGGAATTTCGCATTCTGGAAGAAAGTTCGAAACCAAAATCACGCTCAGAAAATGTGCTGTCAACGGGAAGCAACATTGAGGAGAGTATCGTGGAGCAGTCGTCGGACGATGAGGACGAGACAACAGATGATGCTAGCAGTAGCAACCTTCTCAGTCCGGACTCTCGCAAACATGCAACTGTGTTCTCCTCCGCCCCCTCCACGCCTCAACGTCACTCCCCAGTTCCCTCCCTTGAATGTTCTGAGCACCTCCTCAGTGTTCCAATGGTGCCTGCTCCGAGGAAACCCATTCTACGAAGTGCTAGCTCAGCAAGTGTGTTGCAGCGTAAAGGACACAGTTCTAAGGATAAGGACAAGGACAAGGATGTGATACGTAAATACAGTATAACGACCGACGAGAAGGCAGCAGTGTCTGACTTCCCTCCTATTGGTGATAGTGGTTTAGCTATAAGTATGCCCACAGTGTGGAAGGATAGGATGCTGGGGTCAGAGTCGCCAGACAGGGAGCCATCCTTCATCAAGGTCAGTTACCTTTCTATTTCAACTTTGTCTGATTCATTGGTATTGATTTGTTTTTAATGAAAATGAGTAATTTTTACCCATTTACAGCAAGGATACCTAAGGATTTATCATTACCAAAATCAGGTAAGGAGTTGTGCCAGATCTGCTGGAGACTTTGGTCCAGATTGGAAGCAAGAGCCATCTTTTATTCTAAATTATTGCATTGTATTACCAAACATGACATTATGAACAGAGCATTGTTGAATTGGCAATGATAGTCTCACCTTTTCAACAGGTAAATTTGTTTAAGATCAATGGTTCATATTACTCAACTTTTAAGAAAACTGTCATTGCACCAGTGTCCAATGTGCAAGAGAGGCTATAAGAAAAACAGTTGTTTTTTTATGAATATGAAAGGTAAATTTGTTTAAGATCAATGGTTCATATTACTCAACTTTTAAGAAACTGTCATTGCCCCAGTGTCCAATGTGCAAGAGAGGCTATAAGAAAAACAGTTGTTATTTCCAAGAAATCATATTACATTTCATGTCACAAAGAAAGGTCGTATGTTGGGCATGCATCAGAGGCCCTTCAGATAGATGCTGTTCTCTCATTGGCAATCCATTTCTGCTGAACTTTCTTTGTTATTTGTTTTGATATTTCTGTATCAGCTTATAATGGTTAATGTTCTTGTTTAGGTGACTTTCCATCTCCAAAACAAATCTTGTGCCAGTCTCCATCACTGGCTGATTTAAGCCTTGCCACATTTTGTTAACTTTTCTCTCCTAGCATAGCAGCATGCAACACCTGTACTTCTAAGTGTTCGCTACTAAGTTAGCATAGAAAATTAATATATCAAGGCTTAAAATAGTAAGTGATGGAGATTGAGTTATTCTTTGTGGGTAACCTTCTCATCTAGGATCAGTCTTGTAATACACCAAATAGGACTCGACTAGTGTTTAACCCTTACACTGCCGATGTAATAATGTTGTGCCTAATAGTAGATATCTACTCCATTACTCGCCCATTGACAAGCCTGGTACATTCCAATTATGTTGAGTTAGAAGTCCTTGAACTCCGCCACCCAAGAATGATTTAATTCAACTGGTACAAAGGGTTAAATGTTTACAGCGCCGGTTTGGGATATCTTGAGAGCATAGCATGATTCAATAGACAAGGTTTAAATCTGATGTTAAAAATGATCATTTCAAACTGAAAATCATAATAAGATAAGATTTTGAAGTCTATATACAAAGCCTCTAAACATGGTTTGAATGTAACAAAAAGTTAAAGATAACAACATTTATACCTAAGAGGAACCTTTTTTAATACAAATATTCCAAAGAGATTTCAAATTGAGTAACATGTATGAGGTCACATGACCTCCAGGAAGTTGAGATGGAACCATGGGAATGTTACTACTAAGTGCATGAGTGCGATGCCATTAAAATCCCGTTTTAAATATGTTAAACTCATCGCCTCCACAATCCCAGCATCCTTGACTGGTGGCTTCGGTTCATATAGGTTAATGTGTGCAGTTTAACTTTATTTTTTATAGCTAAAAGTTTTGAATTCTCTTTTAAATTTTATTGCAATTATTTTTTTATCCCCCGCCGCGCGTTTAGCGCGAAGCGGGGGATATAGTATTCGGCTGCGTCCGTCCGTACGTCCGTCCGTCCGTCCGTACGTCCGTACGAAATGGAATAACTCAAATACCATTCACTGGAATCTTTTCATATTTTGCATATGGGTTCATCATAGGAAGAGTAATGTTCCTACAGTAGTTTGAGACCTTGACCTTCATTTCAAGGTCACAACGAGACTTTGTCATTTTACCCTTGTCAGCGGGATATCTCAATAACCATTCGCTGGATTCTCTTCATATTTTATACATAGCTTCTCCAAGGCAAGACGACGGGTTGATTAGATTTTGGTGACCTTGACATTTTTTTCAAGGTCACAGCGGAACTTTGAAGTTTTCAACATGTTAATGTACATGTAAAGCTTGTCAGCGGGATATCTCAAGAACCATTCACCGGAATTCCATCATTTCTTGCACAAAGCACCTTCTAGGGATGATGATGGGCTGATTAGATTTTGGTGAAATTGACATTATTTTCAAGGTCACAGCAGCACTTTGAAGTTTTCAACATGTTAATGTACATGTAAAGCTTGTCAGCGGAATATCTCAAGAACCATTCACTGGAATTCCATCATTTCTTACTCAAAGCACCTTCTAGGGAAGACGCCTGGCTGAATAGATTTTGGTGACCTTGACATTATTTTCAAGGTCATAGCAGAACTTTGAATTTTTCGACATGTTAATGTACATGTTAAGGTTGTCAGCAGAATAACTCAAGAACCATTCACCGAAATTTCATTATATCTTACAAAAAGCAAAAGGACTGATAAGATTTTGGTGACCTTGACATTATTCTCAAGGTCACAGTGGAATTTTAAATTTTTCGACATGTTGATGTACATGTGTGTAATACTTGTTAGCGGGATATCTCAAGAACCATTCACTGGAATTTCATCATATCTTACACAAAGGGTAGATTAGATTTTGATGACCTTGCCATTTTTCTCAAGGTCACAGTGGAACTTTGACTTTTTTAACATGTTTGACGGTCAATTTTGCTGATCTTGACATTATTTTTAAATTTTGAAGTATTAATTTGCGGCGGGGGATCATGTCACCTTAGTGACAACTACTTGTTAATTTTAAATCTGTATTGCAACTTGAAATAGACAGATTGTCTTACATGTGATGATGTGATGGTCATTATAACAGATCTTGTCATCAAAAGTGATAGTTTATAAATAAATTATAAAAATGATTTTGAAATTGATTGAGATGAAATTGATTACTAATTGCACTATTGTTATGATTATTGTTGATGTTTGTCAACATTATTACAACCGAAATGTTCTAGCTTTTATTTATATTTTTCAACTATCTTTAGGCACACTTCTGCCATGATGTAAGTGGAAATATTTTGGAAGCTCTTTCCTAATGTCCATTGGTTTTACTTCAAAGTACAGTCTAAAGGGAATTGTGGTCTTTCTTCTGCATTTAAACTACTACTTCAATTATTTTGAAATGTCACATGAAACTCTAAATCATCTCAGTCTCCAGAGCTCTATTTTCCAGGACTAACAATTGATTCATGGATTTAAACTGTAAATTTATTGATATACAGTTTTGAAATTGGCATTCAACCTCAACTTACCTGACATTTTATGTTTGCAAGAAATTAATCAACACAAATGTAACGTCAACTGTCTGTCTCTCAAACTCTAGATTACTTTTTGAATGGTCCGAAGAAATATTCTATCATTAAATTCTCAAAATCAAATAAAAAAATGTCGTTATCAAGCAAGGGATACATTTTCATGACATAAACATGTATGTATTGTAAATCAAAATATATGATGTAGACTACACAGTGTATGAATACTATTAAAGTTTGAAACCATATAATAATAAACTTTTTTATTACAATCTGAGCAGTTTGATTAAATAAACATCTGGGCAATACAGAGCAAATATCGGTACCACAACAGATCGCATGAAATAAAGAAGATTTATACGTATATGCATGTTTATTACTTGCGTTAAAAGAGCTGCACTCGTTTGGCTAAATAATAAAATGAAATGTTTCCTGGGCTCGGCGGATCACTTTTATTTTGCGTCTGACATCTTTTTATTGTCTTTTTAAAAACCCCAAATCCATTTGTCCACCAAAGATGAGTCTGCGGGAATCTATGTGCTTCAGTTTTGTGTGATTCTACTTCTTACAAATTATATTTTGAAAGATGAAATAAAATGTACCTGTCCTTAGTCAATATTTTTTCCAACAAAAAATAAAAGTTCTACCTCGCTCTTGAAGAAAATATGCCTGCGAAACATTTCTTATTTTTATGCAGCCTTAGGTTTACATAACTGAGCAGGTTTATTACAGGAGTCTGTTCATTAGAACACATGCATTAACTCCCTACAAGCTGGAGGCAGAGAAAGGTGCTGAACACTTTGGTTTAAAAAAAAGTACAGCTGAGAGAAGCTAAACTGCATGGCAGATGCATACTGCAGTTTGATGGGGCAGGGAGATAGTTGGAGCAATGAACATGGGTGGGGTATTTCTACATACTCTGTAAACAAAACCAGAACGTTCAGAGGAAATGGGTTTCATGCATTTGGTCTGCATGTTTGGAACATATACTGAGTTTTAATTACCTCTTAATAAATAAACAGATTTTAGGAGATTTTGACATGTCAAAATAAACTGTTTTGAGACTGGAGATGTAAACAGTGCTTATATTTAGAGCATGAACGGTGCATACACGTGTAGTTCACTCAAGGTTAGTGTATTACTGGTAATACACGGCCTGGTGATATAGTCCACTCAAGATAAGTGTAGGAATACACATGAACGTACAGTTCACTCATGGTTAGTGTATTACTGATAATACACGGCCTGGTGATATAGTCCACTCAAGATAAGTGTAGGGATACACATGAACGTATAGTTCACTCATGGTTAGTGTATTACTGGTAATACACGGCCTGGTGATATAGTCCACTCAAGATAAGTGTAGGAATACACATGAACGTACAGTTCACTCAAGGTTAGTATATTACTGGTAATACACGGCCTGGTGATATAGTCCACTCAAGATAAGTGTAGGAATACACATGAACATATAGTTCACTCATGGTTAGTGTATTACTGGTAATACACGGCCTGGTGATATAGTCCACTCAAGATAAGTGTAGGAATACACATGAACGTATAGTTCACTCATGGTTAGTGTATGAATACATGAAAATATTGTTTACTCATTTATACATAAAACACTGTTATCAATATTATGTATTGTGTGTGTACTTTCAATATTGTATACATGGAAACTGATATCAGGTGAATAAAAAAAACCCGCAAAAAACAACATATCGTTCACTCAAGATTCGTGAAGGAATACACATGAACATATAGTTCACTCAAGATTAGTTCAGGAATTCTGAACTATATGCTCATGGATTCCTGAACTAATCATGAGTGAACTATTCATGCTGTTAGCCCCACCACACACCTATTTTTATACAGGTCGTCAAGCGCCTCACTAAATTAGTTTTAATCACTCATGATTAGTTTAGGAATACATGAACATATAGTTCACTCATGATTAGTTTAGGAATACATGAACATATAGGTCACTCATGATTAGCGTAGGAATACATGAACAAATTGTTCACTTAAAGTTAGTGTATGAATACATGGACATAAAGTTCCCTTTAATGAATGATCAGGAGTATGTAAGCACTGTATGAAAATAGCTTAAAATGTAGTCCAAAAATGTCTTATTTGTCTATTTAAATGGTAAAATTAATGAAAATCTAAAAAGGTAGCAACTTGGACCACAAGTTACCAGGTTCGGATCTGTCAGAGAGGCTTTATTGCATATTCCAGATGGTGATGTTTGAAGTTAACCTGCAATTATACCTGCAGGAAGACTTGAGGTCGATGGTACTGGTCAGAGATATATGTAATACACTTGTGATGAATAAAGATAGATGCTACAAGAACAAGCTAACCCCACATCAAGAACTGATTGATGTGAAAACGCAGCAAATTCTATCTGGCACTAGATTTCCTGAGTTTGTAGGTTGTGTATTTATAGCTGAGGCAATCTATCCAGTCGTTAGTCATCTGCCCGGCACCTTCTTCCATCTGGGGCTGTACAGTGGATCCAGAGGGGGGTTCTGGGTTCAATCCCCCCCCCCCCCCCCCTTCCCCTCCCCCAACACATACACACACACACTTTTTCAATAAGTGACCCCCCCCCCCCCCCCCCCCCCAACACATACACACACACACTTTTTCAATAAGTGACCCCCCCCCCCCCCCCCCCCCCCCCCCCCCCCCCCCCCACCTTCTTTTGAAAATTTCTGGATGTGCCTATGCGTTCATATCTGAATGTGGGGAGGTATAGTGTAAAAAAACAAATTGTACTTCTTTATAAATTACTAATCAAATGTAATTGAATTTATTGAATTTTGATTTCTCCACCTGAGGGTTACTGCATGGAAAGGGGAGATTTGCTCTGGAGCATTCAACATAAATAAATGTAATGATTTTTAGTATTGAAATTCAGTTGTAACATTAAAATAGACAACAATTAACATAAGTTATATTTAAAACATTTAGGTCATTATCCTTAAATGTAAATAAAATGAACATATTTAAAAAGCAGTGTGAGGCTTAAAATGTTAGGATAGAACCAAAATATTTATGATAAAGTATAAGTTTTGATGATTAATGTGTATTTCCATAATCACATGCTGTTGCTGCTTCTTACGTCTTAGGGTGAATATACAGATACAATATATCCATATTACGGTATATACAAATACTTTCCCTACCTCATCTCTCATATACATGAACAGACAGATACAACCAGACTCTAGGATAAAAAAACAAAATTTGTTTCATTTTAAAAAATTCTACAGATTGGTTTTTTCCGAACCAACCATGGTTGCTAAACTCTCACTGGTTCTACTGCATTGCACAATGGCTTTGCAGCCTTTCTTCCTGAAGTTATACTAGCAGTCGTGAAGATGCATTTAAACCAACATCATCTCGCCTCATCCCAACATGGACATTGTTGACATCTCTGTTAAGCTTAAACTCTAAAACCCATTATTAGACTTCTCATGCCTCAATAAGTCACCGAGATTAAATGCGCAAGCTACAGAGAAGTTCTTCATCAACATAAAATCTTTCAAAATTGAATTTGCACACATTATATATTGAAAATGTCATGGCTGTCCTGATAAAGATATTGAATTTTCAGATCACGCACTTGAACAAGTTTTACTTTAGAAGGCAGAGATGCACCATTCTTTTTCAAAGATTCATATCTTTACATATTGTCCAAAGTTTTCAAACTGATTTCACCAATTATCTAGCTTCTTTAAAATCATCAAAGGGTGGTCCAGAAATATTTAAAGGGAGAGGGAGGGGGGGGGGGGGGGAGCTTTTTACATTGTGATACTTTGTTGATCATTTACTTGTTACTAGTTCATGGAGCATGAGATAATCCTTATATACCCTGGGGTCAATTACACATTTATTACATTGTGATACTTTGTTGATCATTTACTTGTTCACTAGTTCATGGAGCATGAGATAATCCTTATATACCCTGGGGTCAATTACACATTTATTACCTTGTGATACTTTGTTGATCATTTACTTGTTACTAGTTCATGGAGCATGAGATAATCCTTATATACCCTGGGGTCAATTACACATTTATTACCTTGTGATACTTTGTTGATCATTTACTTGTTCACTAGTTCAGGGAGCATGAGATAATCCTTATATACCCTGGGGTCAATTACACATTTATTACATTGTGATACTTTGTTGATCATTTACTTGTTCACTAGTTCATGGAGCATGAGATAATCCTTATATACCCTGGATTCATTTACACATTTATTACAATGTGATACTTTGTTGATCATTTACTTGTTGACTAGTTCATTGAGCATGTGATAATCCTTATATACCCTGGATTCATTTACACATTTATTACAATGTGATACTTTGTTGATCATTTTACTTGTTGACTAGTTCATGGTGTTTACTTGTTTACTACAAAAGAGCATCTCATAAGCATACCCCAGAGTCCTTAATACACTTACTTACATTGTGATACTTACCTTATTTCTTATCTAGAGTATGTAAGATGATACTTATGTATGAGGTGTGTGATAAGACCTCACTCCCCAGAGATACATTCTCACTACGCCAGCTACTTTGTCTATCTCATTACTCTTCTCTTTGACCTCTTAATACTTGTAATAGAGCCATTAAAACCTGAAAGAATCTTGTTATTGTTGAGTTTGAACTCTGCAAATTTAATCGGTTAGTACCGAGATGATGAACGTCCCTTTCTCCTCAGCGTTTAAGACTTGACTAAAATAGCTGACTAATCAATTTGGAGTGCGACGGAATGTGTCTCCTACCGGAGCCTTTGTGCTCTCGGACAGATTGAAGTATTGATTACCTCCCTTGTCGGAGCTCTTCAAGGTGTTAGGGACATGGTCAGGTCTTACAGGGGCTTGTAAAGAAGACGTTAGATCAGTCAAAGACTAAACCTAATTTTTCGCCTATGTAATGCAAGATCGTCCCCTTGTATTACTGATATAATTGGTAAATCTCCTTAAAGGGAAAAAAATAACTGCAACATTCTTATTGTTTTGATGGAGTCATGTTCTGTTTGTATGTTTTTGTTGGGAAAAACATGTTTGTGTCAAATAGCCAATGTAAGGAAATTTTCATCTTAAAGATTTTGATTGATTAAGTGAATTCTGATTGCAATGTATGTGTTTCTTTAGAAGATAAGGTTTCATTAAAAATGTAAGGAAATGAAAATTATTGACTTTCAGTATGATTTATAAAATATGCTGTCATATTTAGTGAAATTACACATTTTCACTATTTGGCTTCTCGACAAATAACCTTGATATATTTTGTGAAAACATTTCTCGTTGACAGAGCAAGGAAAATTTAAAATATCAGAAACATGTAACTTTTAACAGACAGACACAAATATGCATATCAATGACATACTAAGCTATATTTTCTCAAGGCGAGATAGCGCAGTGGTGAGCACTTTCGGCTTTGGATCAAGAGGTTCAGGGTTCGAATCCCTCCAGGGGCACGGCAACTCTATTGTGGGAGAACTGTTGCACATGCAGTAAGGTTTGGGTGCAATGCTACACTGAATTTCAGCGTGGTTCCATCCATGGTTTGCTAGTTCCAGCCGCTGCTCGCAGGTTTCACCACAATACATAGCCATACTGGTGTTGCAGGCTTTCTGTCTGCAATAATACTAGCAGCCGTGATGTAAGTGAAATACTCTTGAAAGCGGTGTTAAAACCCAACTCTTTTAGATTGTTTGGTGAGAATTTTAATCATATTAATTTGTAAGATTATTTGGTTAGATTACTCAAATCAGATCACATGGCAATAGAAGTTTCTTATTTCACAAAATATTCCAGTAATCCAAATTAATCAGTTCGAGATTGGATATCAAAGGGCAAGTTTTCCTGATTTGTTTGTTTATCAGAGGCTGGCCGTTAAGTCCAAGTGAAGTCTGTAAGGTCAGACTCCGTGATGTTGAGTCAAGACATTACTTTCTCCTAAACTCTATACAGTGTAACAAGTCTGTTTCATCATAGGATATTAATATTGTGTAATGATCATCATCATGGTATGAAATAGTAGTTATGGTTTTTCTAAATTAATGTTTTCCGTGATACTACACCAGTGTTGTTGCTTATAATAACAAATGCTGTTAAGTCAATAAATATGTTGTTGTTTTGGTAAATTTTCTGAATTTGGGTTTAACACTTGGTGAGTTGAGTCGAGGTGAGTTGTGGTTAAACGCCACTTTCAAGAGTATTTCACTTATATCAAGGCTGCTAGTATTATGGCAGGGAGAAAGCCTGCAACGCCATGTGGCTATGCATTGCGGTGAAACCTGCGAGCATCGGCTGGAACTAGCTAACAATGGGTAGTACTACGCTGAAATTCAGTGTAGCATTGCACCCAAACCTTACTGCGTGTAGAACAGTTCACTACTGCAGACAAAGTTGCCGTGCCCCTGACAGGATTCGAACCCCGGACCTTTTGATCCGAAGCTGAACGTGCTAACCACTGCGCTATCCCGCCCCTGTTTAACACTTGAAGAACACCAAGACCATAGGGTACACTGACAGACAATGTTGTTTACTTAGTATATGGCTTTATACTATGGTATAATGGTAAAATAGCATAAATTTTGTCAGAATATGAGATAAAAATTATTTAAAATCATAAAAAAGAATAATATCTCACTCTCACTACTGACTTGGCCACAAAAGTTTAATGAAGAAAATTATTATTTTTCGGTCCTCTGCAAATGATGGTTTGATTTAATTATAATTACAATAATGAAACATGATAGCATCTCTCTTTGATCAATTGTTCACAGAATTTTTTTTAATTAATCAAAATCTAATTAATATTAATTGTAATTGTCAGGGAAGTAGAAATGTTGTTATTCAGTATTCACTTTGTCCAGTGATTTAGGAATTTTTACCCATTGATACATTTAAATATCAAATTAAAAGTATTGCCTCAGAGATAAAATTCAGATGCTTAGATATAAATTAGTATTTAAAAAATGTCTTCATTATTTTGAAATATCTCATTATTTACCCTGAAAATGAAGTTGTATATAGTGATGCGGAATTCTATTGCATTGATAATTTTCTATGCATTCTCTTAAGACCAGTTTCTATTACCAACATTGCATATTATATATGTTATATAGTTGTTGTTGAGCCAGACAGTACCAACATTACACACATATCATTGTTTATCTAACAGACCGCCAACTTGTCACACATTTAGGAGTCACACAAGTTCAAACTCTCGGACATGAGTACCCAAAACCATTACCAGACTTGTTTAAAAAATGTTAATCGTTTGAATTTTCTATTCTTGTTTGAAAATGTTTAAAGTCCGTGAACGCCTTAAAAAATATGTCACTTATTGATAATGCTCTAGAGAGACTTTACCCAGTCATGTCGGTTGTTGAAGATGATCCCGTTTACCACTCTCTCGGAGCGTACATGCAAAAACACTTCATATCCATGGTAATTGGAACACGGAGGAGACTCCTACGATGTACAAGTGTATTGATAGAGACTCGTCACCTGCCTAGTCTTCTACTTCGTAGCAGTTTAATATGTGGAAGTCATTTCTGTAGAGATTGATTTAGTTGACTGCTGATTGGGCCTGGGGAGTTACCGTGGAAGATGTCCTAGCATGTTTGATACAACCCTTAGGCTTTGCTGCTGACCGTTATAGAAGTCGGCACCTGAGTTTTTATTCAGTGTCTATTAAGAGTGGTTATTTTTTATGATAAAAGTTGTTGTTTTCAGGAAATCATTTATTTTTTAGATCATTTTTATTTTATGACATGTTGTTAGAGTTGCGAGTAGGAGCTTCAAGTGTTGAGATTCATCGCTAATTGGCTTCAACAGCGTTGTTTACAGGTAATAAGGGAATCTTATATCCCAATTCGTTAAGTTTGAAAGTTTTTATGTCAAGAATAACATGTAATGAGGAAATGAATGAAAGCCTGGTTTCCATGGTATGAATTCAATATGCTTCAATTGACAAGAGTTACAAGTAGCTGTTCAGTCGTTGGTTCTTGTCAGGGCTTCCATTCATTGATGATACTACGACAACATTGGATTATCTCATACAAGATAGGGACTTCACATACAACTCATGAGCCTCGACAACACGTGTCCAAGTCGTAATGGTACACTTGAGTTGATTTTAGTTCCCTAAATAATCATGATGTTTGTTTATTAAATATTAATTTATTCGTGTTCTCTTTGCTTTTCAATATCATAAAAAAATTACGTTAAAATAGTTAAAAAAATATTTTTATGATTTTATTTGTATTCCACTTTGACTCACATGTCTTTTAGTTATAATGCTAATCTTGAAAAACAAAATATCATGATTATAAACCAAAATACTACTTTATATATTAGTTTAATGTTCTACAACTTAAATAATGGTTGCTGTCATATGCCTAAGGTAATACTTCTAGAGTTCTTGAGTTCTCAAGTTTAAACTTTCATGAATCCCAGTTACATAAAGGTTACAAGGCTCTTATCAATTATTCAAAAGCCAAGATCTCCAACTGCCAGCAAGAAGGAAGGGCTGGATGTATGGGTAGGAATGTTGAGCCAGAACGAGATGCTCCAGTATTTTGGCCACACTTCTGTTTAGCTGAGTGTGTATTTACACTAGCAGATAATCTAAGTGAATACCATTCCACAGAGAAACCAGCTGACAAGGTATAGCACTGGTGCTTTACCAGGCAGTATTGGGAACTGTTTGGTGCTTTACCAGGCACTATTGGGGAATGTTTGGTGCTTTACCAGGCAGTATTGGGGACTGTTTGGTGCTTTACCAAGCAGTATTGGGGACTGTTTGGTGCTTTACCAGGCAGTATTGGGGACTGTTTGGTGCTTTACCAGGCAGTATTGGGGACTGTTTGGTGCTTTACCAGGCAGTATTGGGGACTGTTTGGTGCTTTACCAAGCAGTATTGGGGACTGTTTGGTGCTTTACCAGGCAGTATTGGGGACTGTTTGGTGCTTTACCAGGCAGTATTGGGGACTGTTTGGTGCTTTACCAGGCAGTATTGGGGACTGTTTGGTGCTTTACCAGGCAGTTTTGGGGACGGTTTGGTGCTTTACCAGGCAGTATTGGGGACTGTTTGGTGCTTTACCAGGCAGTTTTGGGGACGGTTTGGTGCTTTACCAGGCAGCATTGGGGACTGTTTGGTGCTTTACCAGGCAGTATTGGAAACTGTTTTGTGTTTTACCAAGCAGTATTGGAGACTGTTTGGTGCTTTACCAGGCAGTATTGGGAACTGTTTGATACTTTACCAGGCAGTATGGGGAACTAAATGATATTTTACCAGGCAGTATTGGATACTGTTTGGTGCTTTACCAGGCAGGATTGGGAACTGTTTGATGCTTTACCAGGCAACATGGGCAGCTGTTGTGCTTTACCAGGTATCATTGACAACTATGTGGTGCTTTACCAGACAGTGATAGGAATAGTCAGGTGTTTTACCGGCAACCAGAGACTATATGTTAATTTACAAGAGAGAATGGCACTGAGAGTTATCTACTGCTGTTCTGAACATCTCATATATCCATGCTTCAAATGACTGTGGTCAATTGACCATCCCAAGCAAGGAAATTACATGTAAATCCAGATATAGATAAAGGTAGATGTATATAGATACAATGTTGGTATACATCTGTAGTGTTGTTGTAACTATAGGTACAGTGTGGAGATGTTGATACAGACGGGTCACTGCTATAAAGAGAGGAATGTCCCATCCCATTCCTGCAGCCTCCCACTACAAACATACTGACTTCTATCTATAGACTGGATACAGGAATCACTCTTCCTCTTCATAAACAACAGCATACTCAGGGTGTCCGGTGTCAATATCTTATCAGGTTTACCTATGATTCCTCAATCGTTGGTGTCAGTCAATATTTTACAGTTAGATCTGAGTATTCAGGGATAACATTTCTGTTAATATGAAGGAATGCATCCTCAAAATGTCCAGTATGATTAAAATTGAAGTTATTCTAAGGAATAAAAATTGCAGAATGTTGCATCTATTGTTATAGAAAATCATTTGGTGATTCCTCTTCACATGATCTTATGGTGACCTGTATATGCACATGTCATGACAAGCTTTCACTTAGCCAATCAAGAGGCTTCCTACAAAACGCTTCAGTGTAAGAAACTAGGGGAAGTAACTCCCAAATATCATCCTTTCATCTGTGTCCATAACATTTGGAATGTGTGAATAAATGATTCTGCTATGCTATGAGGCAATTTGTAAGCTGATAACTACTGTCAGACGATGTGTCAATACAGAGTGACGTCAGATGGTTGGGGGAGGAAACCTAGAGTGAGTTCATATCCCATTCATTAGATTCTATGTTATGCAACTTTTATCCTTCGGACCAGGGTCAATTTTGTAATGATCAGCAGAAAACTTGATTTTTTTCAATGTGAACAATTTTCAGTTTATGCATGTGATTTTGGCATTTTGGCATTTCAAACTGTGTAATTCTAATGTTGTAAGACATCATCATATCTGATACTGAAAAATTATAAGATATTCCAAAAAGATGTGTAAAATATTTGCGTGATGTATGAAAAATTTTACAACATTATTATTAACAGTATTTTCATGTCAATCTGTTGCAAAAAGAAAACGGACATTTATTTTCAAAATATTGAGAATCTAGTTCCTTCAATACATACATCTCATTGAGTCTACTTTCTTTTCATCTACTTTCTCTTTCTGACAAAATCATGACGAACGGCTGTTCATGGTTGAATTCCGTTCTTTTTGTCACAAGTTTCTAGAACAAAGCAGTCATTCCACAACAACAGGTTTGAAGCTAAATACTGAGGGTTAGGCAAACAAACATATTTTGAGTCAGAGAGTTGTTGCAATAGTGAGAACGATAAGTGATGTAAATCTTGTGATATTTTCCTCTTTATACATAATTGTTTAACTTAGGCTAAATTTAAAAATGCAATGTTTCTCTGGCTTCACGTAAACACATGACTATTATTAACCCTTAACATGCGGGCGACGGAATTATCCGGGAGGCTCATAGAGAAAAATGTTAGAACCCTTGGCGAGACCCGTACGTTGGACTTAGTGCATTTACCGGGTCAGTAATAATTCTATTTGCCCCCCAGGCGAAATGCGAGACGAAGTGTGTCCGTATATCGCCACATGAAAACTTGTTTACATACATCTCGCAGATAGCCACGATAACAAGTCTGTGTGAATGTCCGGTCGAAATATCAAGTAAAATTCACACCAAATTGCGTGTGCATTGTTGACCCGTAACGCATTGATAATTAGCTTTACAAAAGGCCAATTTTGTCGGGCTTAGCCCCCGAAGCATTAATTCGCTTGAGGCTATTTTCACCCACGTGTTTGTATTGCCTCGGGTTTGCCTCGCCCGAGACTGCTATCTGCCTCGCATCTCGCGAGACGGGGGAAAAAATCGCTAACTCGCCTTACTCCCGCACTTCATATCATGTGAGCGAATAGTTTGTTTTCAAAAAAAAATACGGCAAAATAAAGGGGAAACAATGGACTACATTCCCATATAAAATTAGAAAATCTCAAAAAAATAATAAAGACACAGCAAGCGCCGTGAAAAAGGTCATGTTTACACTTCATAAATTTTGAAACAATCGGCGATTTTCACAACTTCTAAAACATTTATCACGGCTAAAATACTGAATGCATTTTCATAATTTTTATATCACAATAAACCGAAAAGAATAATCTTTTATTCTATATAAAATGCGCAGATTTATTCACAGAAATAAAGATACAATTTTACCTTTCTGAGAGGCATGTGAAACCAAACGGCACACAAACTAATCAACATATTTTCATCAGTTATGGTTCGAGGTTAGCGTTTATTTGAAAAGTCAAACAACATAACCATATTTGGGTTGACATGTGCTTATTTGTCAACTGGTTCGAGATTATGATTTCTTGGAAAAGTGCGATGAACGACCGTTTGCAATGCCGCATACATGTTGTAAGTATTGACGATTTTATAGGTGGAAATAAAGACAAACTTTACATAGCTATAGAATTATAACCAAAGGTCGCATTCTAATAATTTTTATATCATTGTGAAGCTAGACATCTTGTGTTCAATTCCGTATATAAATGGAATTTTTTTCGTTTCGTATTTATGATGTTACGAGGCCCGAATTAAAGACAATCTTTCGAAAGTAATAGAATAAAAACGAAAAAACATAGAAAATTCATTCAAAGTTTCGGGTGTGAATTAGCCATTTGTGTACGGGTGTCGCTACTTGAATTTGTATTGAACGCCCGTATATAGTCCTTATTCGCCATGTAGATGCGGTATATTTCGTAAAAACGGTACCGGAATCGCCGCCTGGAAATTCCGCCAGCAGAGCTCGTTAGTGAATAAGCTCAAACTACTGCTGCGAGCTGCGAGCCTGTAAATTCCGCCACAGGGGCTAAAAATGGTAAAATATATATACGCAACGTAAGGGTTAATGTGTGTAACATTGTCATTTTGAAAATAAATTATGAATTTTCCGCATCATTTTGTTTCTAATAGCACTTCAAAGCCATATTCTATTGGGAAAAAGTACTCCTCCGTTGTCATATGTTCCTGCTAAAATAAAAAAAAAAGGCCTTGTTGTTTTTGAAAAAAAATTGCCAAGAAACTTTTAACGTTTTATGCAGCCTTACCTAGTGACACAATCACTCTAAAACTTAAGTTAGAGTGTCATTTTCTTCTTTCACATCAACTCTTTTAAAAATAATCAGTCCAGTACAAGTCGGTCTCCATATTGTGTTATGAGTTCAGTTTACCTGGAGAGATAAAATTTTTATTTAAGTCATACAAACATTAACATTTGCTTTACTGGTCTTTCATAGCTTTGGATTTATGAGGGCGATATTGTTAGTAGATATTGTAACCTTTTATTGCTCACCTTTGAAGTGTCATTAATATTAGTCTGATGTGAAGTATAAATCAGGGGTTAGGTTGCCGATCTCTCACGATCTACATTGTGAAGTGGATCACAGCAAGAAACATTGTGAATTGGCTGACATCAAGAATCGTGTACTATAGAAGCGTTTCATCATAGATCTGTGATCATTGAAATATAGTTTCTTGTAGGAATTTAAAATTTGGCATGTTTATATTTGCTGATATATTTGTTGGTCCTCATTATCTAGCACTTACATTTTTTTTAAATTGAAAAAAAATAAATCTTTTGTGCAATGGCTTTTAATGGGTTGTATTTCAGAAATAAGAATTAATTACAGTAGAAACTGCATTTTTTAAAATTTATATAGGGGAAAATGAACATATGCTCTACTAACATGCTAAAGAGATATTCCACTCTGCAGTGTTCAGATAAGATATTATCTTGTTTACCAATCCAATTCTTACTTGGAAATAAATTTGTTGAACTCATATACAACTAATCCATGCTAGTCGAAATGGCTTCTACCTAACATTGGCATATTTGCTTAGATTTAGCTGGCGTCAATATCCAAGTAAATATCTTTTGACTTTTACCTGATCTTTATCAGTGTGGTCGACCTACAGGCGACTGGCTCATTTTATCAGACATAGGCCCTCATGTTTGTAAACTCGCTCTTTGGACTTTACTCCTGAACACAGTCTTCACTTAGCTGGACATGAACATTATTTGCAAATGTGATCTTTGGACCATTTGCAAACAAAAGCTTCATTTCGTCTATTAGTCTGTATTTGCAAACACAACAATCTCTGATGAATTCTGATAGACTTGTTAATGTTCTGTTGATTCTTGTCTCTGATCAGCTTGACTCTGTCTCATGCCACAAATAAGATCTTGTCAGTCTCAGTGTGTGACAGTAGAGACAAGTTTACTATTATCTAATTGATTTTGTGGGTCGATCTTAGTTTTTGTTGATCTTAGTATTATAAGCGTTCATACCAAAATATATTAAAAGATGGGAGTTGTTGCTTCCTTGCTTGGTCCTCAGCATTATAAGGACAGAACAATGCTTAAACTGGCTGTGCAGTGAAGGTTCTGCTTGATATATATACAGCTAAGGAATCATTCTTATGCCAGTTACAGAGTCATACAGACGTTCAGCAGGCTAAATGTGATACAAATATCTCTAGTACATTCCTGCAGGCTCCCCACATATAGAAGTCCTGTATTGATTTGCCTGATTTTTGTTCCAAAAAAACTCATCAAGAACATTTTCCCTAAGAATAGGGACACAGACTCAGAGTCGTGTTCCATTTAGAGATTGAAAGCTTGGGACACCATGACTGTTGGGCTTTGAATTGACTTGTAATGGGCAGGAGGATTCATTGATCTGAGAGGCAGCAGACTTGTCAGCTTATTGGAGGTTCGTGGTTTCAATGCAGGGATTTTTAGGTTATCCTTAGACACTGATTTTTCTTTAAAATCTGAATTGAAACCTGAAGGAAAAGAGACAGTGTGAAATGTTTTCAAGCTAAGATTTATGATTTAAAATTTCACAGTGAAAAGACAAAAAAGAAAATTTTGTTTTTCCATTTTGACCCTGACGTAACAGTGTTTATTGTTTTGATAGTGTTTCCTGTAAAGAGGTAATATTTGTATTTCATCCATAACTCATAGCAAATACAGAAGCTGCATTCATGAGAGCTGAGATCAAAGCATCTGGACATGGTCCATGTTATTTTATATGTTGAGTTAATCCAGGGCAAAAACTAAAAAAACTTTAAATATGTTCCACATGTGGTAAAATGAGAAACTAAGATAATAGGAAATGTTTTCAATGAAGTAGTTTAAGAAGTCTGCATTAGGCTTTCAGAATGATAGATCAATTATTATAGTTTATAGTTTAAATGGATGTATTTCCGAATCTGAAGATATATTAATTATATGATGTTGTGTAGTTGATTGAAGAGAGATCACAATTGAATAAATGCGATTCATACAGTGCCACATTATATTTTCGATTATAAATTTCAAAATTAATTTTAAATTGTCATGTTTCCAAAAGCTGAAAAATAATGAAAATAAAATGAAAAGGTTTAGTGCACTATTATTTAAAAGTGATTGAATAATCATATTTGAATATATGTATTTGTAATATCCATGTAATGACATGTTCAGCAGTGCATAAATTCCAATGTAATTGGTCATAATCTTATTGAGTGTTTCTGATTTGCATGATAAAATTTAGTGTAAAACAAAGTAAATGGTAAAGAAACAAGATGAAATTGTTTAGTGCACCTGAGTGTTCATATTTGTTTGAAATACTAACAAATCATGTTTGAGAGAAATGTATTCCACTTTTGCAGGTAATATGAAATATCTGTGTAATGTTATTTTTGAATACTATATGAATCAGACAATCTATCAATGAAACATTATTCTTAATAAGTTGTTTTATTCTTGTTTCTTCACATTGTTTGAAGTTTAGTAAATTAAATTTCATTACCAAGGTTAAAATATTTCAAATGCTTTTGAAAACTGAATTCCAAGTTTGCAATTACTTTTAAGGGGCAGTAGCATTTTCTTTTCACTCAAATAAGTCGATGAAATGTATTTGAAAAATTATGTCACCAATAGGCAGTAGAATTTTGTTTTCACTCAAATAAGTAGATGAAATGTATTTGAAAAATTATGTGACCAATAGTTAAACTTCCTTCTCTCTACGGAGTTGAAAAATGAGTGTACATTGTACAGTAGAGCCATGGGAGTTGTTTTTGGAATTCGAAATAATAAAATGTGTCCACATTTAAATGGCCGCCATGCAATTTTTGCTTAAAACACAACACTGTTATTTCAACTACTGATAATTGGTTTGTGTAATAAGATTGTTTACCATCTTAAGTAAATATGACTGACATAAACTATCATCATAAATGGGAAATTTGAAAAAATAAAATTTGCAAAAAATGTGCTACAGCCCCTTTAAGAAAGATGTAAAGAAATACACTATCAATTGGACCCTCTATGGGCCGTATTTCACTCCTATAAGCCATGTGTGAGACTTATTAAGATGGTGCAACTATTTGTTGCGAGGATTCTAATTAATGGCGAGGCTGATCCCGTGTTAGAGAGGATCTGTATCAGCACAGGCGGAGAAACAATTTCCTGTGCATCCAGGAAGTGATGCATGCTGGGATACCTATAGAGGAGACAACTGTGTTGTTATTGGTTGAATTGAAACCCAAGGTTGTATAATAATCTCATCATGTTTAACTATGCTTATATTGATATGATCAGCTTAGTAGCTGCTGCTTAGAATCAAGAGTCTGAGGTTTGAATCCTGCTAAGGCCTCTGCAACTTTGACTTCAATAGAGAACTCTTATGCATCACAGTATAATATTTAGGTTGCTATTTCTGTAGGCCCTTTAAGATTTTTCTCCACTGAGGGAAGGTATTTTCGTAGGCCTGTTCTACATGCAGTAAAATTTGGATGCAATGCCATGCTGTATTCAGTGTTGTTCCGCCAATGGTTAGCTAGTTCCAGCCGATGTTCACAGGTTTCACTGCAATGTATAGCCACAATGGTGTTATGGGCTTTCTCCATGCAATAATACTCACCATCATGATAAAATGTAATAATCTTGAAATTGTTGTTAGCATTATTCAAGAGGATGGGTTGTTGAAAATAATTTAGGAAGATGAGGTGACCAATATATCAATGTTGTTCTGAAGAACACTGAGGTTGTTCAGGGCAATGAGATAAGTCCAATATATCAAGGTTATTTTGTAGAGTAAGGTTATTTAGGGGGATGAGATAATCCCTATATATCAATGTTGTTCTGTAGAGTAAGGTTGTTCAGAAAGATGAGATAATCATTAAATATCAATGTTGTTTTGTAGAGTTAGTTTGTTCAGAAAGATGAGATAATCCCTATATATCAATGTTGTTTTGTTGAGTAAGTTTGTTCAGAAAGATGAGATAAACCCTATATATCGATGTTGTTTTGTTGAGTAAGTTTGTTCAGAAAGATGAGATAATCCCTATATATCAATGTTGTTCTGGTGAGTAAGTTTGTTCAGAAAGATGAGATTATCCCTATATATCAATGTTCTGTTGAGTAAGTTTGTTCAGAAAGATGAGATTATCCCTTTATATCAATGTTGTTCTGTAGAGTAAGGTTGTTCAGGGGGATGAGTTGTTGCTGTGATGTGTGGATCTGATTGTTTAGATTGTGCTTCCTGCTCCAAGATGCCCACACCTTGCACACCCAGTCAGTGCCATATGGCCGGGCTGTTTTCCTTTCAAGCCACAAGCCAGAACCAGCTCTAGGCCAAGTTGAAGGTCATATACTGACCTCTGTGAGGTCATTCAAAGATCCACAGATGCTAGTGCAGGCAGAGAGCTAGGACATATAAATAAACCCTGACTTCATGTTGTAAAGACAGGGTAGTTGTAGGTTGAATAATAGTTCACAGCTACTTTGTTTTGTAAAGATAACAGTAACTGTAGAGGTGCCTGCTTTGAATAAAGAAATTTGTGAAGATGATTATTGAGAATTTAAAAGAATACAGATAGCTAATATATATATACTGTAAAGAATTGTGCTGTAATTGTGAAGAATGATTTGGTTGTATATATTCGTATGATTGTCAAGAATCAGTCAACAAACTAATGAAGTGGTATTCCAGGTTTCTCCCTGTAATAATACCAGTCACTTTGATACGAATAACATTATATAATCTTGAAAGCAGTTTTTTTTCAATTAGTCTTTCTCACCCATCACAATAAGTTGACCAGGATCCAATCAAACACAGCAACAATAAACAGGATTGATTTTCAATCGTTGCTGATAATCGGGATCATACAATGTCGTCTGTGTTGTGAACTAGTAAAAACTGCAAGTAAATGTGAGGAAAATGAAACATGAATTCAAACTGACAAACTCTTTTATACGATATAATTAAGGCTCAGCAAAATTAGTTGCTTGGTTTCCTGATGTTTTAGGCGGAAATGTTTTAAAGACAGGAGGCCAATAAATTGCCCCAATAAACTTGTAGATGATGGTGAAATTGTTCAGGTAAGTGAAAAAGGCATTGAATTGATTTTAAAAATATATAAATTTCATTTACATTTTTACTTTGTCAGTAAAATCTGGCAACATTTTTATTTAGGATGGATTCTGGGTATCAACTTTCTTTCTTCCAAATTTATTAAAATCATGATAGGAGAATGCATAACCAACTAAATAACTTTTGTTTTGCCTAACCTTTAATTTCAGATATTCTTGCCATAGACTACATGAAAGGAAGTTTTTATCAAAATGAAATTGATTCAATTCTATCAAATAATACCTTGAAGAGACATAAATGAAGAAATATTCTTTTGCAGTTAAAATTATATTGTAATAATATCTTGAAAAAACCCTTTAAACTAAATCAAGATTCAGATCAAATGTACAAGTTTAATGATCGCAGAAGGGACAGGTAAAATAAAGCCAAAGTTCAAAGGTTGATAAATGACAAGCTATTCTTTAAGAACCACAACTGATAAAAGAGATCATACCAAATAAGGTCGATATGGAAACTTTAATCCTCTATGAGTTCCATAAGCTAGTATCCATTGAAGTGGGTCATTTGTCAAACCTGTCTGTCAACACCTGATCTTCCACAATCTTACATCAGTCTAGTATTGCTTTGTATGTTTGTGTTCAGCTCATGCTTTTGTTTTATTGAATTTTGACAAAAAAGATTTATTGATGAAACGGAAATACAATATCCGCATATAAATCCCTTAATGCCCCCAGCAAATGTCAGCTGAATGAAAATGACTGGACACAGGAACTTGTTGATGTGCTTTCAACATGATTTGTTCAATAGAGAATGATAGTTTTCCAAACCTTACTTAAAACTCTTTTACTATGATTCCCAAAAATATTGTTGGACAGCCCCGGGGGAATTGAACCAATGAACCTCCTCTCCCCCTCTGGATCTACTTCTGGACATGAAGTGAGGAAATAAATGAGGTGAAAGAACCACTGACATGAGTGAAACATCATACAATTCAAGAACATTATAAAGCATGTTTTGTCTTTCACTCACAGAAATGTCCGTTATAAACGTCAATATAAAAATATCAACATACTGAAAAGTGTCATTGAAGGGTTTAGCATCCTGCATTGAGTAATGAATACTGCTTATTATGGACTACAAATTGCCAATGTTTTCACTTTGATAAGCAGACCATTTTGATGACAACACACCATACCTGTCAATTCTAATGCATACAGACGAGACTCGCATTTCAGCTCAAAGTCACACATATTTAATTGAAATGTCATGCATTCTTGAAATCGTGTTATAAAACACCCAATAATGTAAATAATGTTAAAAAAATCTAATAATCAAAATATACTTAAATTGGCCTGATATAAAAAAAAAACTTTTCTTCTGGCCCGATGGTTTTGCCCCTTGCTGCCAACACTATAGATAGCTTAATCCTGGACATGACTTTGGGCTGTATCCATGAATCTAAACTTTTCACTTAAAGAAATTCCCTTAGGTTGACAGCTTCATTTATCCGTACGCCATCTCTACGTTTCATAAAAAAATACAAAAAGTATTCCAAGAACTTTAGCATTGAAAGCTGTTCAATTGCCAAAACTATATTTTTCTTGCTAAAAATTGCTGTGGTAGGCACATTTTAGACCAAATTTTTAAACAAAATTTAAGTAATTCAAGTTTCGATTAAAGAAGATTACTATAATAAGTTTCGTCATTTAACAAGCAGAAACAGATGCAATGAAGTTTGATGTAAAAACTATTAGGTTTTGGAAGAAAGTAACGAATGTATTGAATTATTTAGAGGTGAAATCTGACATTGACTGATTTGTTTCTTGGATTTGCAGAAACTATATCTTGTATCTATCGGGAGGCAGTCAAAACAGATGAAATATGTTTGTATAATGAGCTAAGAGAGCATGTGTAGATCTATGCTGACTACTTCCTGCCGGGTTATACTAAATGTTGGAACAGAAGTAATAAGAATTTGGAACGAAGAAAAAAAGGAGAAAGAAGCTAGATTTGAAGGCTTGTTCTGCGAGAGACGTTTTGACAGGTGTGGTATATTTGTGAACTTCAGTTCTTACAGCACTTCTGCAGGAGAAGAAAATTAACATGGCTTAGAACTAGACATAACTCAAGTAAAAGACAAGTTATGCATTGTCTAGCTGTACAGCTTATGCAGTGTTTAATTAGCCATTACTGCAAAGTGAAACAACACTTACTTTGAGTTAGTTGTTACTGAAAAAGCAATCCTCATTATGCCCTATTTCAAGAATTACACACACAGCCAATGGCTAAGATATTCCCAAGTCCCACTAAGCAATAACTCAGTTTATGAATTCCTAAAACTGATTTATTGAACAAAATGTTGATTCTTTTTCCAATATACACTCATGTCACGATATAATGTTTACATCAAAAACTTGGTGTGGATAAAATAAATCTATCACAAAAAGGGAGTTTCAAGAAAGTTCAACCTTTTGAATTGTTCCAAAATAAAGAAACCTAAGGGACTGGTCATTTATTACAGGGGGGGGTGGGCCGGGGGATTTTTACTTGGGTTTGTACATAAAAATATGACCCTCCCCGGCTTGTCATAATGTTTTAAATGGCCCTCCCCATTTTAGTGGGGTTTTTTTCATGACCCTCCCCCAACATACATCTATAAATTGTCTTGAAATTGAACTTCTGAAGATATATCCGGTTCTACATTGGAAATATTTTTCTTTTGACACTTTAAAGAAAGGTTCTCTCTCGAAAAAAAACGGTTATAGAATATATACCAGTTTTGGGTTTAACATGTGTAACATCTAGGGTTAAAATTATCTGTAGAACAACAGATTCATTGGCTATGTAGCTCATCAGGTACACATTATTACAGGTATTACATTATCTCTGTTAGGTAAAAACTATTAACATCTTAAATGATAAGGCATTACCGAGTCACCAAATTTATAATCCGCACTGTCAACACACAATTTTAATTATCCTAGACTTTTACATTCTAAGGAAGAAGTAACAAATATATATTTCTAAATTTCACCATTTTCCTGATAAAGGGGGAAGGAACCAGAAATTGAGATTCATAATAATTTGTATTACACATAAATTTTAAAGATGTGACCTCTATTGTTTTGTCTGTGAGATGTTTGTACAATGGTACCACAATAATCTCTAAGTTCCCCCACTGCTCACACCCTCCCCAGTGATAAATTTACAAATATGACTGCATAGTCCAAGAACTTGCTACTACAAACTAGTGAGAGTCCCAGCAGATATAAGTCACTAAAGTCATTCCCTCAATAATTAGGCAAATACAACCCCCCAAAAAACCTTGTGTCCTGGTACCTCGCATCTTCAAGTTTTAGGAGTCCTTTCCAAATGTTATGAGTATTTGGTAAATATATCACTGCTTCCCTGACCCTAACCCTACTTTCCAGCCCTCCTGGTATGACCCTTCTCCCCCCTTCCCCTTCTCCCCCCTTCCCTCTAATATGAGTCAATATACACCTCTACATAGCACATCTTATAGCAGTAAAAAAAAGGTAAATCACATTGTTAAGAGCAAAATAAAATTTCAAGGAGCACTAAAAAAGTTAGATTGCTAAAAGTACCTCTATCTCTGAATAAAAGCAGGAAAATATTTTAGGTAGCTAATAGTCAATACCATTTTGAAGAAAAGGTGGGTTATTTTACATTCAGATATGAATTTTCAAGTTGACTCTGAATTTGTTTTTCCTTACTCAAAATTACAGGAAGCAAATGCTCCCAAATTGATTGCTATATTGAGAAATGATTTTGAAGAACAACTGCCACCCAAATAATTATTGTTTTTCGTTAACAAGTGTACTTTTGACAATAAGATTTGATTCATTGATTTATCTTTACAGACAATTGGTATAGTGACCAAATGGTATTGGTACAGGGCAACACAAGTTACAAATCTTAGTCTCTATCCAACAAAGTTGATATCCTCAAAATTTTAGCTTCTTCACTTACTAGTTGTCGAAAGAACATTTCAGTGTAGACACTCTGCCATGCCCATATCCGAGGGGGATCAAGACCAAATGAACAAACTTGAGTCTCTATGTAACAAAGATGTCATTCAGAAAATTTCAGCTTCCTATGTAAACTGGTTTCTGAGAAGATTGTTTAGGTAAAATGCCTGCCACTTCAATATTTGAGGGGGTCAGGACCAAATGAATATATATCCTCAAAATACGGCAAATATTCCTCATAGGAATATCGACATTGAAATTCATTTACATATACCGGTACCTGTTTAATATATTTTAAATGTGTGTCTGTTGTCAGATATTTGCAAAAATCAAGGAATTTTACAAAGGTTTCAGGAGTTTTAATAGGTGTCGTATTTCCTTTGTATCATATTCATAACTGCATCATTGAGATTATGAATTTGACTGACTTTATTAGCTTATATAGTGACTTTTGATATGTATCTATCAAAATATATCAAACAGAAACAAAAGCCTTGAAAATAAACTACCTGCATGGAAAAAAAGTGTCAGTTTTACTTTTCTACTTTTGTTTCCGCGAACAAAGGAGAAAACTCATGGGGATTTTTTAAATACTAGCATCAGTTTTGAATATCCAGCTGTATATGCTTTTTTATCAACTGCTTTACAATCATTTTTCAGATCCTCTTTTAAGTATGTAACAAACATTGTTTTATTACGGTCTATTTTTTGATGACCCTCCCCAACTCCTTGTAATTCTTTTCATGACCCTCCCCTTGTGGCTGTATATTTTTTCATGACCCTCCCCTGAAAACCCCCGGCCCACCCCCCCCTGTAATAAATGACCGGTCCCTAAACAGAGATTTAACAATCATCTCTGACAAACCCATATGATTATTGGGTTCTTATTCACTTTGATTACGTTTGGTATTTGTAACATGTTCAGTATTGAAGGAAAAACAAGTTCTTTGGATTTCTCCTGTAATAAAGAAGTTGTTAATCTATAGAACTTGTTCCTCCTTATTAAATAATAATAAAAATAGTATTTTTATAATGCGCACATATTCATGCACAATGCATGCTCAAGGTGCTACACAATTATAAGCCTGAGGGAAT
Organism: Gibbula magus; assembly: GCA_936450465.1. NCBI lineage: Eukaryota > Metazoa > Mollusca > Gastropoda > Trochida > Trochidae > Gibbula > Gibbula magus. The sequence goes on from OW388294.1 coordinate 72,145,422, forward strand.
CATACTTTCGATGCCGCCTATGAAGCGCTCCGTGCGACCGTGTAGGTCCATACATTCCCATGTCCAGGTACCCATTTGTACAGCTGGGTGAACTGAGTGCAATGTGGATGAAGTGCCTTGCCCAAGGACGCAACACAGTATAAAACCCAGGTCACAAATGTTTGGTGTCTCCACCGGGATTCAAACCCAGGCCGTTTGAGTGAGAGGCAGACATGCTAACCACTACACCACTGTGCTCCACTGTGTCTAATGCCTTTTAATGAAATGTTCAATAATTAATTAGATTAAACCAAATTAACCGTTGGCTCCCGGAATATTAACTTCACATTACCGATCATAAGTCAGTGGCAATACCAGATTATTTCCTTAAGGTGAGGTGAGGTGAGTTGGGGTTTAACGCTGCTTTCAAGAGTATTTCACTTATATCGCGGCTGCTAGTATTATGGCAGGGAGAAAGCCTGCAATGCCATGTGGCTATGCACTCCGGTGAAACCTGCGAACATCGGCTGGAGCTAGCGAACCATCGGTGGTACTGCACTGAAATTCAGTGTAGCATTGCACTCAAACCTTACTGTGTGTAGAACAGTTCTCTACTGCAGACAAAGTTGCCGTGCCCCTGGCGGGACTCGAACCACGGATCTCTTGATCCGAAGCTAACCACTGCGCTATCCCGCCTTATTTCCTTAATTAGTAAGTCGTCCACTCAGAATGGTGTTCAGCATCTACTTTGTTAAAGATAGAGAAGTAATTTTAAGAGCAAACGTCTCCCCACTCTGCATCACTTACTCTCTATCAAAGTGTACTTGTTGACCCAGGAAGTGATGTCACATTAGATACTGGAGATGCCTGTTTAGGTAGTGTGACTTATGAGTGTATAATTTTTCTGATTTCATCATCTATCATGCAAAGACTGAATCTGTAGTGCATATTTGGTTTACATGCAGCCAAAAGTCAAACTCATTATAACATAAAATTTGGTGTCTGGAGGACTTTCATTTGGATGAGGAGTATCCTATGATGACAATATCATTCTCGAATGTCAGCCACAGCAAAACACAAAACAGTATCAAGCGATGCCTGTAGTATAGCTCTAACTCTCTCTGTTTTGGTAACACACAGTCGACAAATGTTTTCCACATACATAGCTATGTTTTGGTGCCCTACACACTATCTTTAATAGTTTGTTGTCAAAATCGCGGTTCACTGCAGTGCCAAGCCACAATGGCATTACAGACTTTCTCACTGCAATAATATTATCCTTGTTACATATGTGTGTGATTAATACATTATAATCTGAGCTTGAAGAGTCGTGAAGTAATGATTAATCCAGTGTAAGTCTGAGAGAGCCACCAACTCCAACGATTAGTGTCACTTATACAATGTGCTCTATGTGTCATGTGTCTGACGATAGATTTATATGAAATTTCTTTTCAGTTACTGTTTTGTTAAAGTTTTTTCAAATATATATCTCCTTTAAATGCAAACATTAGTTGACAAGGCCTGTGCCTTTACATGCAATTTCATGTAAATTGTTTGTTTGTTAATCAATAGTCCTTAGTGTTCAGGGTTCGATTGCTCCATATAAATTCTTCACCAGTGCAGGTGAAAATGTCCTTGTGCGATCTATGTCCATTAATGGACTGAACCAGGTGCAGTTTGGCAAATTTTCATACTTCCTATTTGAAGGAATGATAAAAAACAAGAACTACCCATTTCTAAGTATATATTAAAAACTCTCCAAAACTTTATTATATAGTTTTTCAAACTAATGTTATTGTAAAGTTTCAAGTTACATGTTTGCAAAATGGTTAAAGTATTTCTTTTCATGTCACTGAGACGTAGATCCACATGGCACACATGACTTGAATAAATACACAACAAAAATAACTTCAGGTAATCTCAAAGCATGTTTATCTAACTCAGTATAGAAAATTGAAAGCAATGTCCAAGAAAGTTAAAGTCAGAAGCATTGACAGATCCAAATGGTGGGGGGGGAGGTTGAAGTACGGTTCAGGTGAGAGGGGGGATGTACCTTTGGAGCCGTCAAATTTACATGTAAAAAATTTCAAAAGAGGAGGGGTGAGGGGTTCGAACCTCCCCCCCCCCCCCACCCCCCCCATCCCGGATCAGCACTGAGAAGTCTACGATCATGGGGGTATGAGAAACAATTCACGACCAAATTGAAGTGGTAATGTCTATCCTACAAGCCAAAGCTTATGATCATGAGAGAAGGTATACTTCAGGTGTTCTCCAGCACAACTCTGTGACGTAGAACTTGATATCAGCGTATGCACTGGGTAAGTAAGTGTACTATAGCGGGGCTCAACTATTTTGGTTCCAGTTAACTAAGTTCAGTGGAGTACTGCGTGGAGCTTGTACCTAGATTATCCTCCATCTTTGTACGAGCCCCTGTATGAAATCTTGTTTATAGTGCAAACACAGAAATAGTGGCAGTTTCATCTTTGACATTTACTGTGAAACTGTTTCAGAAATTATTGGTGGATTTTCTGTGTGTCACCAATCTCATCAAAATGTACTCATGCAAGCCTACACCTTTCTTTCTCATCCGTCATAGAACTTTAGGGTTTGATAGTTTGTTATCCCACCGTCTGTCCGTCCGTCCGTAATCTTTTCGTTTCCAGAGCAGAACTTGAAAACCATTTGTCATATCTTTCTGAAACTTCACATATTTATTACACATTTACTGGAGTGGTGCCTTTTGATATTTTCAGATTTTAAATTTTTTTTTAAAAATTTCGTTTCCATGGAAACGTGTTGAAATTGAACTCTGTTCAGGGATATGTTCGTTTCCGGAGCAGAACTCAAAACGACTCATCATCATCTTTCTGAAACTTTGCACATGCTTTACCTATTTACTGGAGTGGTGCCTTTTGATATTTTCAGGTTTTTGATTTTTTTCTTTTCCATCGAAACGTGTCAAATATGCAGGGTTAGGTTTGTTGCCGCAGCAGAACTCAAAAAACGTTCTTTCTGAAACTTCCCATGTGTATGACCCACCTACTGAAGTGGTGCCTTTTGATATTTTGAGACTTCTGAAAATTTAATTTGTTTCTGTTTCCATAGAAACGTGTTGAATTTGGATTTTGTTCAGAAACAGGTTTGTTTCCGGAGCACAGATCCAAAACTCTTCATCATATCTTCCTGAAACTTTGCATGTGTATTACCCACTAACTGAAAGTGGTAGATATACAATTATCTATCAAAGGTGTGTTTTACAAATTATGTGGGACCGGTGGGATATGTCATCTTCTGATGACTCTTGTTGTAGATTGCCATTGTGCATTCATTTAACCTTTACTGTTGAATTTAAAAGTGAAAACGTTCATCAGTTTCTCAATGGATTGTTAGAACTTGTTCATTGAGGGAATGTTTTAAATTTGGTCAGGTATGGCAGATATATCTGGATATATTCTGCATTAGCAGGCAAAGGGTCACCTGGACTAGGAAACTGAATAGTACACAATATAGAACTGATGAGTCCCCTCACATGACTGCAGTGTACAAAATAAGAGCCTTAAATACAGTCTAGATTCTTAATAAGCAAGTCTAGATAAAATAAATACACCTGGAACTGAAAGTATTAAAAATAATATAATCATAAGGATGAAGGTACAGTAATTAAAATTATTCCATAGACTAAATTTTAGTGTAAGAAATGATTTACATGGATTGATCATTGGGAATATTTGTAAATTTATGGAACAGTGAATAAATATCTAGTAATATGTCTTCTTGTCTAGACCCTGCAAAGTTAAATAAACATATGTCAGCTGTTTATTTTTAGAAACCATGTCACATTTAATCGATTTTACCAAAACTAAAATCAGAATACACTTTGTGGAAATTAATCATAAATTTTTATGCACCTTCATTTAAAAAAGAAAACAAAACAAAAGAATGATCTAATTTTGACTTCATCCACATACAAAAAATAACTCTTAAAATACAGAAATCTGATCTAGTAAATCTGACGGTTGCTTCAGTGCGCTGTAGTTTGCTTTCTATTTTTGTTTAGTTTTCAACTTAAAAAATATCTCCCTTACATAACAGAGATTAGGGTCACTGAGTGCACTTGCTCCTTTATGTAAGTTATTGATCCGAGCCAAGTACTTAGATTATCATGCAGGTGCTTGTTTTCTAACTATTTCAAAACTGATACATATAACAGAATGATGGCCCTGCCACAAGGACTGTAATAAAGTGGAGAATTGTGTTTATGTTTGAAGGTGTGGGTAAAGTGTTTTTGGAATTTTTTTGATGGTCATTTGATGCTAATATCTGGGAAAAACATTTATCTGCATTTTTATGGTGTTATTCATTGTAACATGCTTAATTTGAATCTGTATTGTAATTCATCAGATTTTTTCAGGGCAAATGGATGTGTTTTCAATTCTCCATAAAGAAGGTTATCATTTAATTGTACAAAGAAAGAAAGAAATAACCTTTGGTGTATAATCTGTAGGGAGTTTAGTGTTGATATTCATGTGCAGTTTAGTGTGGCCAGAGGTGGTTTGTGCGTTCGGCTTCAGATCAAGAGGTCCTGGGTTGGAATCTGCCAGGGGCTTTGAAATTTGGAATTTTGGGTGCAATGCTACACTGAATTTCAGTGCAGTACCACCCATGGTTCGCTTGTTCCAACTGATGCACCGCAATGCATATCCACAATGGTGTTGCAGGCTTTCTTCCTCCAATAATACCAACCCCTGTGATATAAGTGAAATACTCTTGAAAGCAGCGTACAACCCCAACTCACCTTACCTCTTTGTACAAGAGTCTAATGCTCTGATGGATGTAGATGTCCTCACTGTCGATAGTATCTAGGACAGAGGGTGAGTGCTATGGTTAACACTTTCTATATACAGGATCAGGAAGTGCTTGCAGGTGTGGCATTTTAGTGAACAAAATACCTTTATCCTCCAATAAGACAAATTCTATAAAGGCATTTTGTCAAAATCTTTGATTTTTAGATCTTCATCCAAAATGTTAAATCATGCAAATCCTGATGAGCTACATAGCCAATTGCTCTATTTATATCAACAGTTAGCTATGGCTATTATAGCAACACGTAATACACCGTCTAAACAAAACTAATTACAACCTAGTACACAAACTGACAAATAATGATATCTTAATTTACAAGAAATAAATATGGAGGTTGGTGTTCTAATGCACAATGCCATGCTATGCTAGCATGCCTGCTGAAATGATAGATTTAAGTTGCAATGTAATTCAGTACCATACCACCCTTGCTTAAGAAATACCAATGCTTGCACGTTTCATTGCAATGCATAGCCTCATCAGTAATGCAAGCTTTCCACCTGCATTAGTTTTAGCCCTATGATATACTTGAAACACTCATTATCGCTATGATAGATCTCATTATCCTATGTACCACCGGTATACATAATGGATCCATGTAGTTTACCAAGAACGCCTCCGCAAACCTCACCATGGAAAGCGCCTCCCCTCTTTGATCATTATGCAAGGAAAATATTTTACTATAACTAGTTCCAGTCACCATCGCGTGGAGATAAACACACTTGAAAGTATAAATTGTGTCAGTAACACAGGACCCTAACCCTTACGTTGCGTATATATATTTTACCCTTTTTAGCCCCTGTGGCGGAATTTACAGGCTCGCAGCTCGCAGCAGTAGTTTGAGCTTAGGCACTAACGAGCTCTGCTGGCGGAATTTCCAGGCGGCGATTCCGGTACCGTTTTTACGAAATATACCGCATCTACATGGCGAATACGGGCTATATACGGGCGTTGAATACAAATTCAAGTCGCGGCACCCGTACACAAATGGTTGCTTTATACCCGCATCTTCTAATTATTTTTTTACGATTTTTCTTTACTTTTCTATTACTTTGTAAAGATTGTCTTTAATTCGGGCCTTATAACATCATGAATTTGGAGCGCGCTACTGAAATTTTTATATGGACTTGAAGACCAGATGTTTGTCTTTACAATGATATAAAAAATATTAGAATGCGACCTATGGTTATAATTCTATTGTCATCTAAAGTTTGTCTTTATTTCCAGCTTCATGAAATCAAAACTCCTGAGCGCGCATATTGCGAAATTTATATGTGCTTGTAGATAGTTTATTCCTCTTTACAATGACATAAAAATTATTAGAATACGACTTATGGTTCAGAAAATATAACCAACCAAAGGAGAGTGACGCTACCCCGACAGTACCACGTGAATGGTCCCGACGCGCACCAAGTTACTGGCACTGCTTGGTCCCCCCGGGACTGTGCTAATTACAGTACCGTTACCTCCTCGAGACCTCCTCGAGACCTCCTCGAGGGTGCCAGAGCCGAGCGCGCGTGGAACTAATGGGTACTAATGAGCACAGCATACACTAATCACCGCGGCGAACGCAATACATGTTGCGCGGTGTAAAGTTTGTCTTTATTTCCAGCTTTATAAAATCATAAATTATTTCGCGCGCATGCGAAACACGTATGTACTTGAAGACAATTTATTCCTCTTTACAATGATATAAAAATTATTGGAATACGTCAAATGGTTCGCAATATATGAAGAGCGTAAGGAAGGCACCCCCAGTACTTAGAAAATTCATTTTTGAAAAACTAACTTTTTGCGACATCTGGCGCATCATTTGCCGCATGTTTATTTTTCGCTGCGCATATACATATGATACATGGAATTGAAGACAATTTATTGCTCTTTACGATGATGTAAAAAGAAAAAAAATGCGCAACTTCGTTCGGAAGCTATAGCGTGCCAAATGAAGGTACCCTCGGTACTTTGAGGCAACTTTTTGACTATCGCGCATATCGGGGCACGTGCCGCAACTTTAGTTTTTCGTGCGCATGTATAAATTTTATATTGAATCAAAGCCGAATCTTTCCTCTTTACCCCATGTAAGTTTTATGAAAATCGGCCACCCGGTTCAGCATTTATGGGTGTTTTTTATGATGCGGTTCTGGCTGAACTTCCAATGAAAGCTCGCATTCACTTTCTCTGTCTCTTTGATAAAATAAAGAATATTTTATTTGCAATGACATGTATTACAATGAAATTACAATGCATTTATGTACAAATATACACAATATTTACCTGCGGTTGTGCGCAGAACAGCTTTAGGGACCTAACAAGGTATGTATATAATGTGTATATACTAGTCCACACTTCGGCTCTCTTTACTTTCAATTTTCTTCTTCTTCATTCCCTTCTTCATTTCTTTCTTTTTCCGTGGCAGTGATGTAAGCCCTGGAATAGTCAGTGGCGGTGTGGTACAGTTTGAAGCATGGTGCGGCGCACAGAGAAACATTACAATCTGTACATTCATAAGAAGACTCTCTGCCTACTCGTTTTTTCTTCCTTGCTGGCCCATTGCCTTCTTCAATCTGTTTTGCGAGGACGGCGCGTTTTGCCTTAGAGCATACCACACACATCCTTGTGACGTTTTTCTTCCTTCCGACAGGTTCAATCTTCGTCGGAAAGTGACGTCCATGAAGACGAGTGACACTCTCGTCGCTCGTGCTCGGCCGACCACGGGGACGTCTGCAAAGTGATGGAACTTGTTCCTTGTCCGCAAATGTTACTATATGTTGCGCCAAAGCCTTCCTGTATTCCCGACTTGTTTTTAGAGGTTTATCTTTGCTGTATTCTTTATAAACGATGTAAGAGTTCAACATGGCAACGTTGAGAACGTGAAACCAAACCCGTTTCCACCACTTCAGGGTCTTCACTCGGAACGGCGTGTACGACAACATCTGGTCGGCCCGATCAACACCTCCCATGTACTTGTTGTACGTTGTTACAATGCGCGGCTTGAGAACTGGTTCCCCTGTTGCCCGGTTCTTCTTCCCTGTTTGTTCAAGTTGTGTATCTTCAACAGTAGACATGAGAAGCACTGATTTTCTATCTTCGTAGCGAAGAACGAGTAGGCCATGGTTGTGAGAAACTGTCATGTCCCCTTGCTTGGCTTTCTTTTTAGGTTTCTTGACTGAATCAGGAAGTCCCTTTCGATTGGCTCTCAACGTCCCCGTGGCACCTATTCCCCGCTCCCACAAATTTATGTACAGATTTGTGGACGAATAGTAGTTGTCCATAAAGATGTGATGCCCCTGTCCAACGTAGTCGTTCACCAAGTCCATGACTACATCATAAGTTTTGCCATCTTCAGAAACCGGTTCATTTGTTTTTCCAGTGTAGAGTTTGAACTTGCAAACGTATCCGTTGTGCGAGTCACACAACATGAAAGCCTTTATCCCATACTTCTGAGGCTTGTCGGGAAGATAAACTTTGAAAGATAAGTTACCTTTCCAGGGCACCATGCCCTCGTCGACTGAAATGTTTTGATGCGGTTTATACACTCTTGAAAAACGGTGAACTATCCGGTTATACAAGTGTCCCAGTTTATTTATTGGTGAAAAGCACGGGGTGTTACGGCCCGGCATCCTCCTGTTGTCAGCCAAGTGTAGGTAGGTTATAAGAAGCCAAAACCTGTCTCGGGGCATGCACTTGGCGAAGAAAGGCGTTGAGGTAACATCACTTGTTGACCAGTAATCAGCAAAGTTTCTCTGCACAACCAATGACATGGCAATTGTCATGGCTACAAATACCTTCATCTCTTCTGCATTAGTGTCTTGCCACTGTTGCATTCTTGAACGGGGTCTTAGAATTTTGTCCTCCATTGCTTGTTTGAAATATCTATTGGTTTCCGTTGCCATATCCTCATAGTCATCATTATGTATAAACAAATTGAAAAAGTCAATAGGTTCAGGGTTCTCAGGAAGTTCTATGAACTGGCGCAACCCAGTTTGACCAGTGAAAGGCAAGTTTACACGTGGCCGCGGACCATCCACCCACTCATCAAACGTCTGTGAATTATCATGATTATATTGTGGTATTTCGGCAAACTCCTCCTCAAAACCACTAAAGTCTTCTTCGGTGGAATTACCGGCGGCTAGAATCTTTCTGGCAATCTCTGTCTCTATATCACTCAGAGCATCTGTGTCACCATTTTCACTATCTATTACAGTGTCCCGATCATATGCATCATCACTGTCTAAACCACTGCTACCATCACTGTCAGTTGACTCCATATCAGAGGCTTCATCAGCATGGATCTCGTTGATGAAGTCGTCGTCGCTTGAAACGGCTTCAAAGCTGCGTGTCCTAGTATGCAACGCCCTAGGCCGTCGCAGGGCCTTGCGTCCACGTCCGCGCAGCATTCTGCTTCAACCTGTAAATGATTGAAAATGCGTTAGATGTATGCAACATATAACATGTGATTAGAGACAATAAACATACAGAGATAATGAATGTGAGCTTCATGGACGTTCATTTGCCAGTTTCAGAACCTCCCGGCGCATCTAGGACGACTGCGCCGCAAGCGCCGACGGCGCCGACGGCTTCTGACATCACGCCGATTTTTCCGACGCATATGTCAAACGGACCATTTTCTGATTTCCTCGGCGACGTGTAGCACCGGGCGCGAGGCCCGGAAAATAAACTACTATGTCAGGGAAGCTCGGGTTGTCAGTTGCCGAATGACTTCTCTTTTCGAGAAGCAGAGCATCCAAGGAGCGGTCTCTCGAGGCGGAGCCCGGACCCATGGGAGCATACTCCCATGCTCTCCGGGAATTCCCGTCCCCGTCTTCCGCGGCGGACCCCGGATTCAATCGCGGGACAGGTTTCCCATGTTCTCTTTTGAGAACGAGAGACTCCGAGGAACAATCCTATGGGACGAACCCCGGATTCTATTGGGAATGGGTTCCCATGCCCTCTCGACATATATAGCAGAAACCTTCATACCTCGGAATGACACGAACCTTTATTTCAAAGTAGAAAAAAAATAATAATTTGCACAAAAAGTTTGGGGGGTGGCGACCAAAAGCGGGGGGGTCCGCGCACCCCCCGGTAGATATTTATACTTGTGGGTCGGTCCCGAAGATGACGGACCACGCCCATGTTCATGGGAATTTTTTCTCATTATGTCATGGCGAATCCCGTCGGAAATTCCCCTGCTCACGAAAAAACTAATACCTAAAAAAGTAATTGTGATACAAAAGAACTTTGGTAATAAAAGTGGTGAGGAATCAAATTCTCCATCTGCTCAGTTCAGTCCGCTACACATATAAATAATTCTTCAAATCTTATTGAATGAAACGTCTTTTATTCAATAATGTAAAAGATAAAATAATAAATTCAATTCAAATGGTTTGGAAAGGTGCGCCCTCGCATTTGAATTTTAGAAATAAAAACCTTTCGCAAATGGCATCAGTAACAAAAATGTTCACGCATTTTTAGAAACTCCGAAAAGTGAAATATTTTCCTGAGAAAATATTCCCACGAAAAGGCTTTTCCCCGAGCGGCGGGTCCCGTACTCAAATATATTTTCACTTTTATGTTATATTTTTTTTTCCAAAACTGGAAACAAAATTCCGTCATGACAGTTGTTCATCGTTTATAAAGCTCTATATTTGCGTATCAAAAGAACAGTATTTTAGTTATATATTATCATACTTCTTCACTTATGCGTACATCAATATTGCGGCTCTTCGCGCATGCATAGTTCTTCCCAAAAACATGCGCATTATATCTGGAATTAAAGACAATGTTTTTCTCTTTACAATGATGTAAAAATTATAAAAATCGGACTTACGGTTCAAAAGTTATGAAGTGCGAAAATTATACCTTTTGGCGCGGCGCTTTGCGCATGCAGAGTTCTTCCCGAAAACATGCGCATTATACATGGAATTGAAGACAATGTTTTTCTCTTTACAATGATGTAAAAATTATAAAAATCGGACTTGCGGTTCACAAGTTATAAAGCCCGTAATGATGGTATATGCTAAGAGCGCCACTTATTCAAAGCCGAATATCACCTTCTGCGCGACACCTGGCGCATCAAAAGTTATTGCCGAAAATACACGTATTTTATATGGAATTGAAGACAATTCTTTTATCTATATACTGATAAAAAAATTATGAAAATATCCCAAGTAGTTTCTTAGAAATAGAGCGCCGAGGCATGTTGGGGTAAATGCGCCACATGTATCAAAATTCAAAAGTGCGAAAGTCGGCTATCTCTGTGCGATTGCTGTATTTTCAGTTATGTTAGCGCAATTGCGATTTTTATATGGGAATAAAGGCCATTCTTTCCTCTTTATTTTGGTATAAAAAAAATGAAAACAACCAATTGGTTCATATGATACGAAGTGCGAGAGAAAGGTAGCTTATCGCAATATCTTCCCGTAATTAGAAGCTATCTGCCCATGTGGTGAGATGCGAGACAGATAAGCATAGGCTATCTGCCCATGTGGCGGGATGCGAGACAGATAAGCCTGTACGGGCCTATCTCACCCCGGGGCAGTGCAGACACTTAGGTGCTAATTAGCCGCCGGGCAGTGTAGCCATCGGAGCGAAGCAGGACAAAATTGGCCTTTTGTAAAGCTAATTATCGATGCGTTACGGGTCAACAATGCACACGCAAATTGGTGTGAATGTTGCTGGACGTTCTGACCAGACACTGAAGAAAGTTTTATTCTCATTGCGGGCTGCGAGGCATAAATACAGCCATTCTCATGCAGCGAGTCGCGGAAACAATCGACTCGGGACCCGGTATGGAGGCTAGCCCAGTACATAGACAGGCGTGAATTCTTCTAAGTAAGCGATCCGGGATCTGTACTGGAGTACCTACGAATCGCTTATAGCCCGCCCGGATTATTCCGTCGCCCGCATGTTAAGGGTTAGTTGACTATGCAGTGCTACATTCCTACACATATAATTTTCATATGACAGCTGATCAGGATATTGATTCTCAGCACTAATAATATGTTCCAGCACGGGAACAACTGGTTCACATATTTACATAATGACCACTAAAAGCCTACATCTATATCCTATATACATGTTTTGTATACATAGCTGACCTCAGGTCAGGGCTGAAGATACTAGTTCAGACTGTCCAATAGTCACCTATTTTACTGGGAGTCTTGACCATCAACATTGCAGATACCAGCATAGCAAAGTTTTTTTTTGATTTTAGGAAATTAAATTTGCATCTAAACATTTATTGAAGCTTTTATTGTTAACCTACTGAATTGATCTGTTTGAACCATTCCTGCGCACCTGAATAACAGGAACGGGAACTATCAAAGGACATGTTCCAAGATTTGCTGCAGTGGGGTATCCTGAGGGGTAGGGTGTTCAGGGGATTCAACCCTCTCCCTTTTGTAGATGTTTGCATATCAATATGATGTACCCCAAGGTCGACACCCTCCCCATGTCCCTTTGGAAGTTTCTGGACCTGCCCCCTCCTGTCTCAGGGTCTCACGTCCGCTAATGCAACTTTTATACCCTGGGTGAAAAGGCAGCTTATACCTTCGGCTTCAGATCAAGAAGTCCGGGGTTCGAATCCCGCCATTGGCTCGGCAACCGTGTCTGCAGTAGAGAACTGTTCTACATGCAGTGTGGTTTGGGTGCAATGCTACACTGAATTTCATTACAGTACCAGTATCAGTTTGCTAGTTCCAGCCGATGCTCACAGGTTTCACCACAATACATAGTCACCATGGCATTGCAGGCTTTCTCCATGCATTAATACTGGCAGCCATGATATAAGTGAAATACTTTTGAAAGCCGCGTTTAACCCCAACTCACCTCACTTCCTATAATACGATTGTCTGTGTTTGAGGAAGTAAAAATATGTAACAGAGCATTCTTATATTTACCTTTCATAGATGTTTTTCTAAACATTTCACATTTTGACCCAAATTTTCTGGTTGTGATATGTTTTGATATGTTTGAAGGATATACCCTTGACATTTTGTTGATAATTCAGTTTAAGCATTTAAGTTATTCCAGTTTCTATAACAGAGAAAACATGACTTCCTGTTCTCTTCATATTTTAGTTGAAAACTACGGGAAAGTTGGTTGTCAGTTATTTGACAAAAAGAGAAATTTTGCCTTTTGAGATTATCATTAAGTTTCTGGTTGCCAAGGAGACAATTATGTTGTTGATGTCATTTGAAAATTTTGCCAACCGATCAATGCGAGTTATGTTCAGTTGTTTGATTTTACTTGCAAAGAACCATTTTTTCTGTCATCAAGACTTATCAAAGAGGACAGCTGCAATTTTATGAGAATCCTTTAAATACTGTATGAACCCTTCTAGGGACTAGGCAACTAACATGTCTGTTGTGTAGAGTTGTATATGCAATGAGACCAATCCAGATCAGACAACCAACCAACAGTTTCACTGAGATGTGCTGCCGTTTTAGCCTTGCATGCTTTCCCGCTACAACAGAAACTACTGACGTGAAATGTTTCATGTTTCCCCCAAACGGGTCAGGAGAAAATTGTTTTTGGTTGAGTTTCGGTTGGCGTTGAAGTATGAGTTGGTGTCTGCGTTCCCATTAGGGTAGGGTTTCTTTACGGAACATAACTTTAAAACTACTCGACCAAACTTCACCAAATTTGGTATAAAGCCTCCCAATATCATGTAGATGTGCCTTTTGAGGGTTTCAGATTTATGATTATTAAACAATTTTTTCTGTTTCTGTGGTAGCCATTTCGACTTTATCTGTTTATGGATAGGGTTTCTTTCCGGAGCAAATCTCTAAAACTTCTTGGCAAATCCTCATCACATTTGATTTGCTGTCACCCCATATCATGTAGATGTGCCTTTTTGGGGTTTGAACTATAATTAAAAAATATTTTTTTCCGTGGCAATGATTTGGATTTTCCCTTTTTACTTATCTCACCTAATTCAACTCACCCAATTCAACTCACTCAACTAAAATATCTCACCCACATCGCTTCATATCTCACACAATTCAACTCATATCTCACCCACATCACATATCTAGCTCAAATCACTTTATATCTCTATAAGTCTCATCCATTTGATCACTTCATATCTAAATAAAATTGATTAGAGTGTTATTCTGAATAATACTGATAGCACCAAGACATATACCCTCAAACAGCATGCAATACACACCGGTCCTTTTGAATCTTACTTGTGTTTTATGAATTGACTTAATTCCACTTGGTGAAAAAGGCGTAAAAAAAAATCTAATTTCTATTCCATTAGTTTCTCAAGGAAATGGTTATTGCAGTAGAAAACTCCAAGCTTATGAAAGTTGTTTATAAGATGGTTGAAAGTGTTTTGAGAGGAAATGATTATCAATTATCGTATGGGTGTGTGGAAAAAAATTAGTTTTCCCCCTACTTTTTGATCCCCCACACTTTTTTGGGATAGTTTTTCTATTTAAGACAACACTTAAAAACAGGCTTTAATTTTAAAATATTCACACCTGATTGAGTAATGACTTTGTGCTTAAATGAATCTATTAGTATGAAAAGTTTAAAACTTCCTTGTAACAAGATCATTTGAATGAAAGGATTTCAAATAATTTTTTCGACTTACTTGTTATGTAGCTTGAAGGTCATCAAGTGCAGACAAGTAGTTCCACTTAGAGACATTTGTAAATACTTCAGTCACGGAGAGTTTCTAAATAAACCTGTGCCTTACACCCCATCCTATCATGCAGTTTATCACAAGAATGGAGTTAATTAATGCAATGCTTCCACCTGATACAAGGTAGGTAAATGTATACTTATATCTGATGATAGGTGTGTTTTCTATTTGCGTCTGTACCCTTTTACATATGAGGACTATTTTAAGAAGTAGATGTTTTTCAGTTTGAGGAAAGTGTCTCTTGTGATGTGGTGAAGTTTGGCAATGTCGTTATACTAGTGTAGGTGTGTTAGGGCAACTGGATATCTTCTTGCATGTAGGAAAAGACTTTATTTCAGCTATAAGTGACAAACCATTCTTGGTGGCAGACCTTCAGGAATCTTCATCTTAGACTAAGTGGGTTAATGCTTGATATACCATATTTCCTCTAATAAATATGGGCCTCGAATTGATGCCAGGGTATGCCAGTTTGAAAGAAATAGATGCTGGGTCTCGAAAAAATGTCAGGTCTCGAATAAACAGTGATGAGCAATGTTTTAAACAAAATGCAATTATGTTCACATAAACCTCTTAAAGAAGATATTGTTCCTGCTAAAAAATGAATAAATATTTACCAAAACAAATTCATATTCACCAACGTTTGTCAAGATGTATTTATATATGTTAGTTGGATGATTTATATGAACAATATATAATAGATGCCAGAGCTGAAGGAGGTCTGAAAAAATAAATACCATGGGTGTCTATTCAAGGAAATATGGTACCAAGGATTTTCTGTCATCAGCAGGTTAAGGTTAAGGACTTGAGGTTTCACAATGGGGGAAAGAGTCCTAAATTGAACTTTAAAATTTGTTTGTGTATACATCTTTGTTTTGTTCTGTGTGTATATTAGGAAGCTTTTACTTATCCAATCCTTGATGACCTAGTTTCATTATCAGGAATGCAGTCAATAGCATGTCCTGTGGTGCAAATTGGAAAGTGTTTTATAATGATGAAAACAGTGTACAAGAAAGACTGGGGATGATACATTGGGTCACAGCTTCAAATAAATACCACTAACCAATTATCTGTATTATGTGATATTTACAATAAAAAATAATTTCCATTGGTCAGAATATATGATTTATGAAGTTATTCAAATGAAAGTTTGGAAATATTTGTCGGGGTAAAACCCGCCAACAACAACTACTTGTTATAGCAAAGCTTTCCACACTCGTAGCACAGAAGAATGATTTTTCTCAGTGTCTATTTATCAAATTGTCAAATATAAAGTCATCAAAATATTACCCTCAGTAATATATTTTAGCTCGATTATGTTACAATTATTAATAACATATGTATTAATAACATATATGCAAACAGGAATGTACCCCCCAATTTAGTTTTCACAATAAATACCCCTATAGAAGCCTCCCTTTAACAAGATTCCTGATTCCAGAATTGTCTGTCAGTAATCAATTCAGCAGGTAGAGGGTTAAGTTTAATTCTGGAGTCTGGATGAGAAACTGAATACAAAGACTAATAGAACTACTTGGATAACAGAACACTGGATGCTATTTGTGGATCACTCGAGTCTAGGATGAATTCTATGAATTTGACATTTAAAAATATTAAAAATATTATATATATACTCGGAGATGTGCTTGAGATCAGATGGATGATAGATGCCAAAGGGGCTAAATCTTTTCATGACTAATATAAATTGTTGTCAATGAAAATAAGAACGAAAATTAGTAATTTAACAAGTCAAATCTTACAGATTTGGCTGAGAGCATATATTCCTGAAATAGTTGTATTAATAACAGATATGAAAGTCTTGTTGAGTTAATATATAAAAAATTGATGAAATTCCTACAGTTGCATTACACGAATAGCAAGGAGTGATCATATTTTTATATTAAAATATCAAAATTGGATTCAATACAATTTGTTATGTAAAAATAGAAGTATGTTGATTTTAAAATGTTTGATGAAAATATTTGCCAAAATTATTATCATTTCATGGAAGTAAAGAAATGAACACTTTAGGTGCTGACAATTATTGCTAAATCAATAGCAAAAGGCCAGTCATTTACAAATAAACTGATGTTTGACGCAGTACCACCCATGGTTAGTTCCAGCAGATGCCAGCAGGTTCTACTGCAATGTATAGGCACAATGGTATCAAAGCTTTCTCCTTACAATAATAATAGCAGCAATAAGTACCTTTGAAAGCAGCATAAAACCCCATTTCACCTCACCTCACCTCACCTCACCTCACCTCACCTCACCTCACCTCACCTCACCTCACCTCACCTCACCTCACCTCACCTCACCTCACCTCAACCCACCCCAACCCAACCCACCCCACCCCACCCCACTTTTGAGCTAAGATCATCTTGTGGAACTGCCCTGTGTTGCTACTGTTCATCATGCATTTATCAGAGACTCTCCTCTTTTAAAACAAGCATGTGTAGCAGGAAATACATGAAATGCAAGATTTTTCATTTTCTGAAACTATTCCAATTAGTTAAGGAGTACGAAGCGCTCTACCACTCTCCTACCTGGTTAAGCGATATATCATCATGCTTAACCTCGTTTACTCATTTCAACATGGCACCACATCATTTCAACTTTGCTTTTTCTTCCCCAGGGAACATCTTTAAACAATTGTTTGTTTTTAGATATTCTGTTTTCAGCAAACGATTTGACTTTGACCTAGATTGAGGTGGATCAGGTGACTGTTCTGAACTAATGACAGTTAGACAACTGTTTATGGTTTGCCATGGATTGTTAGGGTTTGTGTGCATTTCACTTGTGTATTTAGTGGAAACTGATGCTGTTTTTGCTTTTAAGCAACACAGATAGTTTGCCCTCGGGATGGCTATTTCTGTATTATCCTGTGAGTTGAATATAATAGCTTTATTAGTAATTCAATTATTGTTTGTATGTTTACATGGGTCCTGGAATAAAACTGAAAAATTAAAAAGTTTTAGTATTGATTTTATTACCAGGAATAAGTTATGGAGTCTCTAATGAGTGCTGGTAAACTGAATGATTGAATTAGATATATATGTAAAATTTATTGAAAAATTTACATTTAAAGCAACAATTTAAGCACAAATGTGTTTGTAAGTCAATTTTAATTTAACAATTTTGGCCTATATTAGATCAGAAGAACTTAGACAATCTAAGATCTGGTTTCGGTTTAATGTTTTGTTAAATGCTTATTTTCCGACTAGGGTGTCTATGTTATGTTAAAGGTTGTCAGTGACTAATAATGAAGATATGTTTTCTATAAAACGAGTTAAGTCTACTGATTACAATCAGATTTATTTTGTACATGCGTCACTGTACGTAATTATGTGAGTCACAGCAGTGTGTTTTCCTAGAGTCTCTGCTGTAAGTACAGAATCATGCAAAAAGTATTTGGGCAGTGACGTTTTTCCATGGACTTGTATGTTAATTTAGTCTAGGATAAATAGTTCTCACAGAATATATGTTTTTCAGCTTGATTTGAAATCATTTCTGCTTGAATTACATAATTTCAATAAACCATTATGACGACTAATTTTCCAATGTCATCTAATGATTTACCTACACGTGTACATTAAATGAAAACGTTTTCTATAGACTGTCATGTTGAATGTTTTCACAAATATGTATATATGTTTATCAAGTTTCTGTCATTCCTTAAATAGAAAATGGAAAATTAAACATAAATTTTGAGGTTCTAGCCAAGGTGATTCCTCAAAAACTTCGTAAATGTGAAAAGGATTGGACAAAAATCTTCTCTACGAAAATTATTTATCCTAAACTATATTAACATACAACTCTATTCAAATAATGTCACCGTCCGAATACTTTTTGCATGACTCTGTACATCCAATGCTTATTAACCTTTTACCTACTGAATAGATTAGTGTTGAACTGTTCCTGGAGTCTGTTATGTTTCCATCATCTTTTAAGAGCAAGTTTCAATGCCTCAAGACAAGTGAAGCTACCTTACTCTCAAACTTTTTCAAACTAAAATGATCACAACTCTAGTTTGAATCTTTGATATTCATTTGTTATATATTTTTTGTAATGAACCATTGATTTAACCCTATATTATATTAATTGAGACTATTAGAACATTTTATTTATTTGTTACACTACACAAGTCTATCCATGACTATATTTGAAACTCTCTTTAAGTCCGTGATTGGTATAAATTTCCATATTGTTTTGATAAGTGGGAATGTGTGAATGATAGTTGTTAAACATTCTAGAATCTCTTGTCGTTCACTTCATGTTGGGAAAGTTTCAAAATATGTTCAGCAATTACCTTCATCTCTAAGATTCATGTATTACCCTGAATACATGTCTTCTCTGTACCTCAGGGATTCTAGAAAGAAAAATTATCAATTAGGAAAATCTATATTGACAATATCACCCAAGTTCCTTCTGATATAAAAAATATCAACACAAGTTCATAAAACTTACAATTATCTGAGGCTTGCCGAGGATATCTTTACATTTATCAATGAGTGTTGATATATTTGATGTCTGAAGACACAAGCATGAGATTCTATGTATCATTCTATAAATCATTCTTTATTATCCCCCGCCAACATAGTTGGGGGGGGGGTTATTGAAATGGGCTCCGTCCGTCCGTCCGTCCGTCCGTTCGTCCGTCCGTTCGTCCGTCCGTCCCGATTTTGTTTCCGGAGCAGAACTCGAAAACTATAAGACATATCTCAACGAAACTTGGTGTGTGGAACAATCATCATGTCTAGATGTGCCTTTTGGGGTTTTCAACTTCTTCGAGTTATTTTTTTGGACCATTTTTATGGAAATGTAACTTAGAATTTCGTTTCCGGAACAGAACTTGAAAACTATAAGACATATCTCAACGAAACTTGGTATGTGGAACAATCATCATGTGTAGATGTGCCTTTTGGGGTTTTCAACTTCTTCGAGATATTTTTTTTTACCGTTTCCATGGAAATGTAACTTAGAATTTCGTTTCCGGAGCAGAACTCGAAAACCATAAGACATATCTCAACAAAACTTGGTGTGTGGAACAATCATCATGTGTAGATGTGCCTTTTGGGGTTTTCAACTTCTTCGAGTTATTTTTTTTTACCGTTTCCATGGAAATGTAACTTAGAATCTCGTTTCCGGAACAGAACTTGAAAACTATAAGACATATCTCTACGAAACTTGGTGTGTGGAACAATCATCATGTGTAGATGTGCCTTTTGGGGTTTTCAACTTCTTCGAGTTATTTTTTTTTACCGTTTCCATTGAAATGTAACTTAGAATTTCGTTTCCGGAGCAGAACTCGAAAACCATAAGACATATCTCAACGAAACTTGGTGTGTGGAACAATCATCATGTGTAGATGTGCCTTTTGGGGTTTTCAACTTCTTCGAGTTATTTTTTTGGACCGTTTCCATGGAAATGTAACTTAGAATTTCGTTTCCGGAACAGAACTCAAAAACTATAAGACATATCTCAACGAAACTTGGTGTGTGGAACAATCATCATGTCTAGATGTGCCTTTTGGGGTTTTCAACTTCTTCGAGTTATTTTTTTTGACCATTTTTATGGAAATGTTACTTAGAATTTCGTTTCCGGAACGAAACTTGAAAACTATAAGACATATCTCAACGAAACTTGGTATGTGGAACAATCATCATGTGTAGATGTGCCTTTTGGGGTTTTCAACTTCTTCGAGATATTTTTTTTTACCGTTTCCATGGAAATGTAACTTAGAATTTCGTTTCCGGAGCAGAACTCGAAAACCATATGACATATCTCAACAAAACTTGGTGTGTGGAACAATCATCATGTGTAGATGTGCCTTTTGGGGTTTTCAACTTCTTCGAGTTATTTTTTTTTACCGTTTCCATGGAAATGTAACTTAGAATTTCGTTTCCGGAGCAGAACTCGAAAACCATAAGACATATCTCAACGAAACTTGGTGTGTGGAACAATCATCATGTGAAGATGTGCCTTTTGGGGTTTTCAACTTCTTCGAGTTATTTTTTTGGACCATTTTTATGGAAATGTAACTTAGAATTTCGTTTCCGGAACAGAACTTGAAAACTATAAGACATATCTCAACGAAACTTGGTATGTGGAACAATCATCATGTGTAGATGTGCCTTTTGGGGTTTTCAACTTCTTCGAGTTATTTTTTTTTTACCGTTTCCATGGAAATGTAACTTAGAATTTCGTTTCCGGGACAGAACTCGAAAACTATAAGACATATCTCAACGAAACTTGGTGTGTGGAACAATCATCATGTCTAGATGTGCCTTTTGGTGTTTTCAACTTCTTAGAAATATTTTTGTTACTGTTTCCATAGAAATGTCACCTAGAATTTCGTTTCCGGAACAGAACTCGAAAACTATAAGACATATCTCAACGAAACTTGGTGTGTGGAACAATCATCATGTGTAGATGTGCCTTTTGGGGTTTTCAACTTCTTCGAGTTATATTTTTGGATTGTTTCCATGGAAATGTAACTTAGACAATCATCATGTGTAGATGTGCCTGAAAGGCCCGATGGGCTTATGGCATTGCACAGTATCCAGCCGTCTGTAAACTTTTCGCATTTTGTCTTCTTCTCCAGAACCACTTTGTCTAAGGAGCTGAAATTTTGTGTGTTGTGTTAAGTTGAAAAAAGGTTCATAGTCACTGTTCATAGTTACTATTCTTCAATAAATTTTCCCAAAGGCGGGGGATATGGCCGACTCTGTCTGCTTGTTATATTTCAATGAAAATTGTAAATATCCGAGCACAGCACTGCCATTTGAAGTCAAATGCGTAGATGATGTAAATGCAATTATCATTTTGATGTCATGTACGGGTAATTGACCGTGGCAGGGCATTGTAAACGTCTTCTGTCAAAATTATATTTCAAAGGAGATATTGCTTGATCTGACACAAGTGATAAATTTAGACTATTTGTGAATTAAAAAAAAAAAAAAAATTGAGACTATTTGTGAGGTGAGACGTTGTGAGGTTGAACCTTGACAGATGAACTTCAGTGAAAGTGTCTCCATGTCAACTCTTCCAGATCTTGTTTTCTGATGAGTAATAACAGGATGCTGTACATGATTGATAAATTTTGGTGTTCTTGGTTGCAGGACAAACGATACCACATTGTGGAAGAACTGTACAGGAATGAGAAGGAATACGTGGAGGCCCTCAAGACCCTTAAAGAAGTGAGTACTCTGTTTGCCTTCGTACAATTACTAAGATGTATGAACATGCTTAGTCTTTCTGCCTTGATCCTGATATCAAACTTTTTTAAAAGTCTAAGGACATATATAGAGATTATTACCCGAGGAAGTGTGTCATATGACTTTTACGAAACGAGTGTGAATTTGTGTATTGCCCGAGCGAGAGCGAGGGTTATACACAAATTCGCACGAGTTTCGTAAAAGTCATATGACACACTTTCGAGTGTAATAATTTCTTTATTACCCGTTTTGATTCGCGTAAAAATAGTCAGAAAGCGGCCGACTTCTCTTGCGACGGCAAGCAACAGTGACGTCACGAACAATCGTTTTATGACGTCACAGACGACAAAATACGGGAAGCCGCGGTGAAACAAACGTTGCCAGGCAAACGTGATATGTGCACATGTGCTCATATCAATAATATTAACTCGGTTATTTTCAACCATATGGGTAATAAAAATGTATCCTACCTTGTTAACCCCAAATTCCATGAACGAGTGAGCATATACTCTGAATTGTTTTCCAGAAAATCTTGTTTTTATTTAAAATTTATAAAGTCAACAGAGCTCATTATAAAGAGTAAATTTAATTATGGCATTTTTACAAAAATGTCAATTTCAGAGACTAAAAGTTAACCCAAGGTTACCAAACTTAGTTCCTACCCTGCGTTCTTGAAGCAAATGACTTGTTCCAGTAACTTCATCAGGATCCTTCAAATTCTCGGTCTTCATATCTGTATAAATACTTTTGTTGCTATAATTGAATTGTTCAGTAATTTCTCAATGTTGTAAATGATCTATTCTCCCTTAAATTGGGGGTGGGATAGTGCAGTGGTTAGCGTGTTCAACTTCGGATCAAGAGTCCTGCCAGGGACACAGAAACTTTGTCTGCTGTAGAGAACTGAATGTCAGTGTAGTGCCACCATGGTTCTTTAGTTCAATCTGATGCTCAAAAGTTTCACTGCAATACATAGCCACATGGTGTTAAGGTTTTCTCCCTCCAATAATACCAACAGCCATATTATAAGTGAAATAATCTTGAAAGCGGTGTTAAACCACAACTCTCCTCACCTCACTTTATCTGCCTTAAAATATATAAGTCATTATTCTCATGTTAGAGAAATACAAATATAGCTCAGATTCAATTTGTAGATTTCTTGTTTAGTACTGACATACTGTATACAATGTACCCACTTCGTGTCTTTATGCAATCTGAGACAGGAACAAAAGTCAGGCCAACATGACTTGTCTCACTGCCGTCCCACATGCAACAACCTTGACTTTTAAGTCAGTGAGTATATAGATTACTGTACTCTGCTGCCACACTCCTGCTGGTACACCAAGGCTGTCCTGACATTGTTAGATCTTTGCTTATAGTAAACATGACATTATAGGATAAAGAATACTCTACCGACTTGCTTGAACCCCCTACCTGTCGCTCTCAGAATAGTCCAACATTGCCCTCTCCATCTTGGCGGTCCTAATCACTACCTTTGGGAGCGGGATAACGCAGTGGTTGGCGCGTTCAGCTTTGGGTCGAGAGGTCAGTGGTTCGAATCCCGCCAGGGGCACAGTCAACTTTGTCTGCAGTAGAGAACTATTCTACACGCAGTATGGTGTGGGTGCAATGCTTCACTGAATTTCAGTGCAGTACTACCCATGGTTCTCTAGTTCCTGCTGTTGCTCGCAGGTTTCACCCGATGCATCGCCACATGGCTTTGCAGGCTTTCTCCCTGCCATAATACTAGCAGCCGCGATATAAGTGAAATGCTCTTGAAAGCGGCGTTAAACCCCAAATCACCTCACCTCACCTCATTAACTTTGCCAATGAGTTGTGTTTTCTGTAATTTGGCTACTCCTATTGTTAGGTACTAATTTTCAGCAGAATATATATTGAGGTACGCCGAGCTACTTGTTCTGATAAGCTTTCAGTAAACATGACATTTGTCACTTGTCAAGATGATATTTCTTTTTAAAGCTTTTGAAAAATTTTTGGAGGACAATAACAAATAGAATATATGGATTGCTATTTAACATCTTCTTAATAATCAGTGGTATCACTGGATGGGAGGACTCATTTCAGGGCTTAATAATCTGAGAGAAGAGTTGATACCCTACCTCACATTGTATCATTGGTGATTGATGATCTGTGTTGAAACATTGCAACTCTAACTATTGTTGCTGAATTGATAGCAGCCAACTGAGGTATGCACAGGACCACATGTCACCACAAGGCCATCCAACGGTTTTACTTAAACAATTCAAGTGCAAGTACGTACATAGTATTTTGATGCAGTCTGGTAACAAAACCAACAAGAAAGGTAGCTAGCAGACAGGATATCTCTCTCTTGTTGACCTGCTAACTAGGCAGCTGTCACAGTGATTGCTGAAACTTGCCTGCATCTGCAAATTAGTTGCTGTTTGTTGTGGATATTGCATTCAGAGGCGCTACCTACTAATGGCTGTAGCTTCTTTCCTCAGTTTGTCGGCAGATGGCCAATAGAATACACTTAGACTTATAAAGACATAGGTGTACCTTCAAAGCATCTAAATAAACGTACATTTCAGTGAATAGCATGACATTTTGCTCATCAAGACAATAAGCCAAAATGAACTGATGACATTGTTTCCAGTGTAGTTCAGTGAAACATTTTCACCGCTCTGCTCATCAAATCTGAAAGACAAGCCTAGTGTCCATTGTCTATCTATCTATCTGCTTATCCATCCATCTAGTCCTGTCCCATGATTGTGTACTACATAAGAACCTTTAATACAGTCTAGGTCCTCATCCAGGAAGTCTAGATAAACAAAGTGTAAAAAAAACACATCATGGGCGAAGGTATTGTAATTATAAAATTTCATGGACTTAATTCTGCCTTCCATTCATTCTCATTTACAGCATTTCCTGGTGGCTGTAGAGAGCCAAACTCTAGTGTACACCTTGAAGATTGTAATTGGTAATTTTTCTGACCCCTGGTTGGGTCCACAGGGCCTATTTCAATCTTCTTTTGTTATTAAAATCTCTTGATAACTGACGTCTTGTGCACTGGTACCCGGCATAGAAGCCCACATCCCCCCAAAAAATGTTTCTTTTACTAATTCTAAAATCTGAAAGGTCTAGAATTAAGTTACTTAATTTATGCTTAAGACTGGTAAGCTACACTCTGTGTGAACTACCTTATACCTAGTTGATGAAAGTAAGTTTAGAAATATGGGTGGTGTATCATCATCTTTCTTTCTCCAAAGTATGTGATTTCTAACTTGGTTCATAGAAAACAAAAAAGAAGAACTGATAAAGATATTTCACTACTGTTGAAAATCAAACCTTTTTTGACAGACACATGTTCAAATAAGAGTTAATTTTAATTAGCCAGCCAGAAAAGAACAATTTTGACAATTTGAATGGCAAAATGAACAAGCTGCAAGTATTAAAAGTTGCCAGTGACAGGTTAGCATTAATTAGTTGCAAAGCATTCTGACTGACCAATTTACAGGAATTATAAATGGAAGGCTATCCTGAAATGTTTCTGCATTAGCAAAGTGAGTGCTGATCTTAAATGCAAACCTTTTTATGTAGATGGACGTAAAATTGTTCCATTTCCTTAACATTCTACAAGTTCACTGAAAGGATAGGGTACCTCATATATGCCTTCTCCCATTATCCATTACCTATATACACATGCATTTGTACTGCATGTGCGTCTATATATATATACATGTATATACTTGTAGGTTTTACTGCTTCTCACATGAATAGTCTGTTCCCAGGAACTAACTATGGTGTGTTTCATTTATTACAGAACATTTAGTCCTCTGCCAAGTCACAATTTCTTATTTTTGTTGTGTATTTCCTGTTGTTTAACCCTTTACCTGTGATAAACCTTGTTGACAAACTGCAGGAGTAACAACTTGTTAAGGAAGACAATAATCTGCATTGGCTACTCTGTCTATAAAAGCAACTTTCTCTAAGTTCTCTTGGATTTACAGATAAAGGGTTAATGATTTTTGATGATACGTGTATTACAAATGTGCTGTTTTTTTAATGTTGTCATCCAAAATTCTAGTTGGCTAGTTTTAAAAGGCAATGTAGCACAATTTTGTACTGATATAAAGTGATGTCACAAAAATATTTATATAAATAAGTGTTACCAATGGCTACATAATACTCCTGAATCAATAAAAAGAGTTCTAAAAGTTTGACCATCTTGCTGTCTGAAATGAACTGAAATTCTCATGAGACCTACAAATCTACCCCTAACACTGAAAAGTTCCACACCACTGTTGCTTTATACGTCAAACCATTTTCTTCGGATAACCGTTTTCTAAAGATATGGCTTATGGGGTCATGTAATGAGTTATTTTACCCATTAACATACCGATATATTGTATAAACTTTATATAATAACTGGCAAATTGGAGAAAACATAATATCATAAAAAAACGTGCTACAGCGCCTTTAAGGCTTTATTAATCAATATACTACCTTTTTCACCCTTCAAGACTAAATTGACGTTGAGAAACAACAAATAGATATTTATGACTTTATAGGTATTGCAAGGCTTCTAAATGGGTTGAACCATTAGTGCTGACATAGAATACCTGACCACAAATATGGCCGTATATTGATTCACTTAGCTCCTTCACCGATGGTCTGTGTACACCGAACATGTGTCTTATAAATGAATCGATTGATTCTATTAAAACTGCTTTCTTTGAAGATAAGGAAAACCTTTTATCTTAGATCTTTTTAAGTCTTTTTTTCTGTTGAATGATGTTATATTTTAGTATCCGATACTGAGTTACAGGACACTTTTATCACAATGTTTGAAAGGTTATATGAAATTATTGCCTTGAAATAAGACTGAACAAGTTTAACGTGTGTGTCTCATTTGCGAAATATGTTTTGTTGGTTTTACTGTTGAATAATGTTTCCTGTTTAAACCATTTCTGTATTCCATGTTTCCATAACTTTTTGCTCATAGAAGCATGAGCAGTGATCTGAAATGTTGCTTATTCTTTAACCCTTAACTTAATTGCGGGTCGCGGGTTAAAAGAGATCTCACAATATACTAAGGTTACCAATTGCAGAATAATCCTTCCCAATAAAAAAATAAAAGTTGTTGATGGTTAAATGGTAATCCATGGTGATGACGTCACTCTATTGTGTTAACAGTGGATTATTTTTAAGAATCTACTGGTCATTGACTAATCCAGTCAGGAGGGGTGTCAGGTTTTGACATTTTCGTAATGGCTCACAAAATAATTAGCAGCTCCGACTAAGTCGGAGCTGCTATCAGTTTTTGTGCAGTTTCCATCGCCGCCGCTGCGTTTTGTATTGGCTATAACTTTTTTTCCTATTAGGTTTTGAGAACTCATATACATAACTTCTTACTTATATCCTTACTCCTTACTTATATAGGTCATGGTCACGAGTTCTGACATCGCTATAAAAATCCTTGTAAACACGATAACTTGAAAAATATTTGTGCTATCAGGCTCTTCTTTGGTGTATATCAACTATGGAGAAAGGCCAAGATTTGAAAAGGTTTTCGCTAACATCCGTCAAAGGTCAAGGTCATAGCGAGGTCACAACTTAAGCATGCTTTTGCGAAAATGTCTTATTTCAAATATTAATCCTTTGAATCATTACATGATTGTGATACACAATGAAAAGTGATCACTGATTGTGTGACCTTGAATTTTAAAGGTCAAGGTCACGAGATAGGATCATGATCACCAGTTCTAAAATCACTAAATAACTTCTTTCCAAGGAGGTATCAACACCTCATATACATAACTTCTTACTTATGCCCCTGGGGAATTATTTTGACATGTTCACATTCAAGGTCAAAGGTCATGGTCACAAGTTCTGAAATGGCTAAAACAATCCTTGTAAACACGATAACTTGAAAAATATTTGTGCTATCAGGCTCTTATTTGGTATATATCAACTATGGAGAAAGGCCAAGATTTGAAAAGGTTTTCGCTAACATCCGTCAAAGGTCAAGGTCATAGCGAGGTCACAACCTAAGCATGCTTTTGCGAAAATGTCTTATTTCAACTATTAACACTTTGAATCATTACATGATTGTGAAACACAATGAAAAGTGATCACTGATTGTGTGACCTTGAATTTTAAAGGTCAAGGTCACGAGATATGGTCATGCTGACCAGTTCTGAAATCACTAAGTAACTTTTTTCCATGAAGATATTAACACCTCATTAGATATATAGAATACTAAACGATGTCCCGTTTGATAACATGTTTATTAAACGAGTGGATGGTTTGGTATTTTAACGAGCGAAAGCGAGTTAAATACCGATGCCATTCACGAGTTTCATAAACATGTTATCAAACGGGACTGAGTTTAGTATTTTATTTATTACTCAATGATGTAAATAGCGCTGAATTGCAAGAAAATCGTTTTTAGTGTCGCTTATTTGCAAATAGGTCACCTGCTATTGCAGTCGCGCGGCTAACATTGTGACGTCAACATAAAACGACTATGACGTCACGCGCCGATTATGACGTTACGGCAGCACGCGGTGGTATCACACATGTGTGTAACCAACTTATTGTTATCTAATGAGTGATCTCACCACGGTTGAGTAATAAAGCTTAATTTCTTTCTTATACACCTGGTGAATGATTTTGACATGTTCACATTCAAGGTCAAAGGTCAAGGTCATGAGTTCTGAAATCACTACAACAATCCTTGTAAACATGATAACTTAAATTTTTTTTTGTGCTATTAGGGTCTTAT
This sequence comes from Gibbula magus, assembly GCA_936450465.1. Classification (NCBI taxonomy): domain Eukaryota; kingdom Metazoa; phylum Mollusca; class Gastropoda; order Trochida; family Trochidae; genus Gibbula; species Gibbula magus. The sequence goes on from OW388294.1 coordinate 72,173,890, forward strand.
TTGGTATATATGAACTATGGAGAAAGACCAAGATTTGAAAACGTTTTCGCTAAAATCTGTTAAAAGGTCAAGGTCACAGTGAGGTCGAAACTATGTCATATTTTAACTATGAACACTTTGAGTCATTGCATGATTATTATACGCGATGAAAAGTGATCATTAATGGTGTGACCTTGAAGGTCAAAGGTCAAGGTCATGAGATATTGGTTAAGGCCACGTTAATCCTTTGATCAAATTTTGAAAGAAGAAATAGGTTTTAAGAACAAACTTGTGAAAAGTGACCCCAGTGATGATTAGTAATAACTCGAATAATGAACACATTTTTGTTTAAAAGAATTCCCATTTTATTGATGCTGACGAGAAGGCGGAACAGGGAAAGGCGAGACCCTAAGTTTCGGAGCTGCTCTGCTTTTGCGGTGTCCCGCAAACGCTAATCTAGTTTGTTCAAGAATGATGTATTTTGTCTTAGTATATCTGATTAGAATCTTAAAATATCTGATTATTTTTGTAATGTCTGACCCGGGAATCGAACATGTAACCCTTCGTCTGTTACGCAGCGCCCTAACCTATTAGACTACCAGGCCTGGTGGTAATCATTTGATTGTTTGTCAGTAAGATCCCTGCATTCTAAACAAGACTGGTAAAGTGTGAAACGCATGGGGATCGTGCTGAAAGACATGAAATGCAGGAGTTTGACTGTCAGTCAAATTGCTTTTCGTGGAGATTTGCGCCATGCACGTGCGTGGAAGAATCCATTTCATAAGGGTCGAAGCTACGTGTACCATATCCGATGAATGGGCACCGAAATAATATTTTTTTAGGTTACATAATTGAAATGTATTGTCCATAATGCTAGATAATCACATATGTATGTTTCGTGACGTCATACATGGATTAAGATGGAGAATGCATTCGGAGCTGTGGATTCGTTAAAAATAATCAATAATCCTCATGCATTCTACATTACGTAATGGTTGGGTTATGTAACGCAGAACATTTTTCCATCCTTGAAGTATTAAAAGGTGTTCACACTAAAATGGCAGCCATCAGTTGTCGTTTTCTATGTGACACCATTTCTACGTCTACAGAAATGAGCTGTTTTTGAGTGATACCCTTTCACCGCCAAACACATGACATCACAATGCTTTTACATCATGAAATAATAGCTCACATTGCTATGACATCAAAACCTTGATGACATCACATTGTCATGACACCATGGACATACTGTTGCTACAGTGCTATGCCATCACCACATTGGAAGTCTAAGGCAGTGCTGATGTACATTGTTCATTAAAAGTAATGAAGAAGACTTTTGGATGATAAATAAAATATCACCCTCTTGGCCTCTGATATCATATCTATCTTGTCTTGTCTTGTTGATAAGACTGAAATATCATCGGCAAACCTCAGATATTTGTAACTTTTATCAACTCATGTTGATTTATTTGATATCAGAAGACACTTGGGTGAGATTCTCTATATATATAGAATCTCACCCAAGTGTCTTCTGATATCAAATATATCAAAACGAGTTGATTAAAGTTACAAATATCCGAGGCTTGCCGAAGATATTTTTACTTTAATCAACGAGTGTTGATATATTTGATATCAGAAGACACGAGGGTGAGATTTTATTTATCATTCAAAATCATTCTTCAACAATTATTAGCCGAAGAATAACATATCTGAAACACAAAACTGCCATTTTGCTTCTTCAGCAGTGATCTCAGTGAGGTCATAGCATTGTGAAGTCATAAGCATTATGACATCATAGCATTGTAACGTCATCACCATTGTGACGTCATAGCATTGTCAGCAGTGTTCTCAGTGATGTCAAAGCTTTGTGATGTCATTAACTGATGATGTAATAGGATTATGACGATTTGATTGTAGCGATATCTACTGTGGGACCCAGTTTTGGATGATAAATTCCCATTACTATACTTTGGTCATACAGGAATCTTCCCTTTGTTAAATAGTTACGATTCCTGCAAGTCAACCCTGAAGAATGGTATAGGAATAATTAGTTGAGCAGGTTAACGGTTAATGCAAGAAGAGTTAATACAACATTTCATTAGAGAGAGTTTAACTAGGAGAGTGATCAAGATACAGATGGGATGCATACTCTCTCAGAGATAAATATTTACATTGGGCAGGCCATGGCAGTACGGTATGCGGAAGTCTGAAACAGACTTTAGTTACCCTGGCATTACCTGCAGAGAGCGAGAGGAGGTTTTGTTTTCTGTGTTCAGCCTCTGACCAAGTCTCCTCTAAGGGCAGTGGTTATGTTTGTCTGTGTCTTTATATATCCAAGGTTCAAATCCTTTGCTTAAACAACTTTGTCAGTTGCAGAGAATTTGTCTACAAAGTAGGTTTTGGGTGCAATGTTAAATGAAAAGTTATTGCAGTATCTCCCGCGGTCTGCTTGTTCCAGTCCTTGTTCCTAATACCTGTCCACAATGGTGTTGCAGACTTTCTCATGCAAGTTTTCTTAACTCCATGATACGTGTCAAACACTCTTGAAAGCAGCATTGCTAGCTTTCTCCAATCTCTCATTATTCCTCTCTCCCTGTCTTGCTCTCTATATATTTTCTTCTCTCCCTTTTGCCCCTCTCTCTCCCTCTGGTTTTTCTTTTGACCTACTTTGCAAATCTTCCGAGTTGTTCAACATTTACACTGCTTACACTAGAGCTCAAAGAAAGTTTATCCTGAGCTTGAGGCCTGTAGAGGCAAACACTAGTCTAATCAGTGGAAGCATGCTCTGAGAATAACATGGAAATTGATGTTTGTCATGTAAAGGATCTGACCTTGTCTGTCGTTTATATCCTATATATTGAATACAATTAAAATAAGACTAGAAACTTGATCAAGTAAAACGTAAAGATCTAAGAGATTATTTAAAATTTAATTTTCATTCTTCAAATTTGGACAATTTAAAAAAAAATTCAATTCATAGACACAATGTAAGTCCAGATATGATTTAGTTGTTTCTTTTTTTGTGCAAAACCTGACAAAAACCATAGAGTTTACCTGACACTTACCTGTTTGATTGACCTGGTCCTAAAACCTGTGATGTAATCAAGCCCACACTCTGAGATGATCTAGTTCAACCACTGAGATAATCAAGCAGAAATCTTTGAGGTGACCTGGTACAAATGTTTAGGTGCAAAACATTTTGTTGAACCCTTCCCAAATATTTGGGGTGACTGAGCCAAAAATTTGAAGGTGATTTATCCCACAAGGAAATATAGCACAATGAAAATGACAACTATGCTACTGATAGCATTTAGAAATAATTTGCTTGTTATTCATGGGACTTTGCCTTTAATCATACACCCAAACCAACTCTCAACATGCGGCTTATAAATACAGAAGGTTAAACTTCACAATGTAATTTATTCAGGAAGAATGAAGTAAAAGAAAGCTTTGATATTCAATATTTGACTATTTTGTAAAAATGGTATTTCATGTTTGGAATCTTTGTCATCTGTCCACTACTTACCAATGTACTTGAAGTAAAGTCTCAGAGTATTGATTATGCTCTGCCATCGTGATAACAATTGTCATATATAACCATTATGTTGTCATATGTGCTGTTGTATTTAATTATTGTAATATTTTCACCGCTAATGGCTGCGATACTGCCGAAGCGGCGTTAAGCAATAACCCACTCACTCACTATTGTAATATTTGTATATAAATATCATCAAAAAATATCTCAAGGAATGGATCCTAAATAATGTTCTCACTCCACTAGACTCAGACCTATCTATTACATCACAAGGCTATATATAGTGATATTACCCTGCTAATGGTCGAGAGCTTCTTTAATCTGGGAGCTGATTGGTTGCAGGTGCCCTATCGTCTCGCCCTCCTAGCGAGAATTCAAGTACTGTATTGGTTCTAAAAGACACCCAGACTTCTATTCTATTTTTCAGTACATGATTATCATACCAATGACCTGATATTTTAGATAGAGACCATTGTATATTAGTAGATTGTGTCCAACAAAGTAACGTTCGGCTTTGGATCAAGAGGTCCAGGGTTCTAATCCTGCCACTTTGGGGCATGGCAACTTTGTCTGCTGTAGAGACTGTTCTACAGGCAGTACGGTTTGGGTGCAATGCTACAGTGAATTTCAGGGTAGTACCACCCATGGTTCGCTAGCTACAGCCGATGCTCACAGGTTTCACTGCAATGCATAGCCACATGGCGTTGCGGGCTTTCTCCCTGCCATAATACTAGCAGCCGCGATATAAGTGAAATAATCTTGAAAGCTGCGTTAAACCCCAACTCACCTCACCTCACCTTACATTGAATTTCAGTGCAGGTCCACTCATGGTTCGCTAGTACGTAGGTTTCACCGCAATACATAGCCACATGAAGTTGCAGGCTTTCTCCCTGCAATAATACTAGCAGCCGTGATATAAGTGAAATAATCTTGAAAAGGGCGTTAAACCCCAAATCACCTCATCTCACCTCCAACAGAGTGACTACGGCAGCTACTGCATGTGAAAACAGTTCACTTCTATGTTTTTCACTCCTTTGATCATTGCAATTCAGCCTGTGACATACTCAACTTGCTTTTGAGTTTCTTGACATCCAATGAAGTGCTGGATCAATCAAACCACTTAATGGAACTGATAGAAGTGTGTGGCATCTTCCGACAACAACACAAATTGGGTTGTAACGAGCTTGAGTAGTTTACTCTCAATACATTGTAGCTGTTTGATTTTGATGACTTTTACATATCGGAAGATCTTTCTCTGCCACCCTGAAGCAAGAGCTTGAGATATTGTTTTAGCTTGTCATCATCTTCATCTTCATCTTCACACACTAGGGTAAATTAAATCATGATTTCATTTTAGAACTCTACTGTGAAGTTGTTCTACCGATATTCTGTGACACCAGTTTGATTTGGTGAATTTGAGATAATTTTCAAGGTTACAGCAACAATGTATAGGTGTTGCACTGGACAAGCTAGTTGGTGTAAGTCATGATGAAGCTAATGGCATTTTCTTTAATCTCAGAATAAAGTCAATTTGAGGAAACAGTGTTGATGATATCTCCACCAATATAAGAGTTGTAACACTCTTAACCCTTACGTTGCGTATATATATTTTACCCTTTTTAGCCCCTGTGGCGGAATTTACAGGCTCGCAGCTCGCAGCAGTAGTTTGAGCTTAGGCACTAACGAGCTCTGCTGGCGGAATTTCCAGGCGGCGATTCCGGTACCGTTTTTACGAAATATACCGCATCTACATGGCGAATACGGGCTATATACGGGCGTTGAATACAAATTCAAGTCGCGGCACCCGTACACGAATGGTTGCTTTATACCCGCATCTTCGAATTATTTTTTTACGATTTTTCTTTACTTTTCTATTACTTTGTAAAGATTGTCTTTAATTCGGGCCCTATAACATCATGAATTTGGAGCGCGCTACTGAAATTTTTATATGGACTTGAAGACCAGATGTTTGTCTTTACAATGATATAAAAAATATTAGAATGCGACCTATGGTTATAATTCTATTGTCATCTAAAGTTTGTCTTTATTTCCAGCTTCATGAAATCAAAACTCCTGAGCGCACATATTGCGAAATTTATATGTGCTTGTAGATAGTTTATTCCTCTTTACAATGACATAAAAATTATTAGAATACGACTTATGGTTCAGAAAATATAACCAACCAAAGGAGAGTGACGCTACCCCGACAGTACCACGTGAATGGTCCCGACGCGCACCAATTTACTGGCACTGCTTGGTCCCCCCGGGACTGTGCTAATTACAGTACCGTTACCTCCTCGAGACCTCCTCGAGACCTCCTCGAGGGTGCCAGAGCCGAGCGCGCGTGGAACTAATGGGTACTAATGAGCACAGCATACACTAATCACCGCGGCGAACGCAATACATGTTGCGCGGTGTAAAGTTTGTCTTTATTTCCAGCTTTATAAAATCGTAAATTATTTCGCGCGCATGCGAAACACGTATGTACTTGAAGACAATTTATTCCTCTTTACAATGATATAAAAATTATTGGAATACGTCAAATGGTTCGCAATATATGAAGAGCGTAAGGAAGGCACCCCCAGTACTTAGAAAATTCATTTTTGAAAAACTAACTTTTTGCGACATCTGGCGCATCATTTGCCGCATGTTTATTTTTCGCTGCGCATATACATATGATACATGGAATTGAAGACAATTTATTGCTCTTTACGATGATGTAAAAAGAAAAAAAATGCGCAACTTCGTTCGGAAGCTATAGCGTGCCAAATGAAGGTACCCTCGGTACTTTGAGGCAACTTTTTGACTATCGCGCATATCGGGGCACGTGCCGCAACTTTAGTTTTTCGTGCGCATGTATAAATTTTATATTGACTCAAAGCCGAATCTTTCCTCTTTACCCCATGTAAGTTTTATGAAAATCGGCCACCCGGTTCAGCATTTATGGGTGTTTTTTTATGATGCGGTTCTGGCTGAACTTCCAATGAAAGCTCGCATTCACTTTCTCTGTCTCTTTGATAAAATAAAGAATATTTTATTTGCAATGACATGTATTACAATGAAATTACAATGCATTTATGTACAAATATACACAATATTTACCTGCGGTTGTGCGCAGAACAGCTTTAGGGACCTAACAAGGTATGTATATAATGTGTATATACTAGTCCACACTTCGGCTCTCTTTACTTTCAATTTTCTTCTTCTTCATTCCCTTCTTCATTTCTTTCTTTTTCCGTGGCAGTGATGTAAGCCCTGGAATAGTCAGTGGCGGTGTGGTACAGTTTGAAGCATGGTGCGGCGCACAGAGAAACATTACAATCTGTACATTCATAAGAAGACTCTCTGCCTACTCGTTTTTTCTTCCTTGCTGGCCCATTGCCTTCTTCAATCTGTTTTGCGAGGACGGCGCGTTTTGCCTTAGAGCATACCACACACATCCTTGTGACGTTTTTCTTCCTTCCGACAGGCTCAATCTTCGTCGGAAAGTGACGTCCATGAAGACGAGTGACACTCTCGTCGCTCGTGCTCGGCCGACCACGGGGACGTCTGCAAAGTGATGGAACTTGTTCCTTGTCCGCAAATGTTACTATATGTTGCGCCAAAGCCTTCCTGTATTCCCGACTTGTTTTTAGAGGTTTATCTTTGCTATATTCTTTATAAACGATGTAAGAGTTCAACATGGCAACGTTGAGAACGTGAAACCAAACCCGTTTCCACCACTTCAGGGTCTTCACTCGGAACGGCGTGTACGACAACATCTGGTCGGCCCGATCAACACCTCCCATGTACTTGTTGTACGTTGTTACAATGCGCGGCTTGAGAACTGGTTCCCCTGTTGCCCGGTTCTTCTTCCCTGTTTGTTCAAGTTGTGTATCTTCAACAGTAGACATGAGAAGCACTGATTTTCTATCTTCGTAGCGAAGAACGAGTAGGCCATGGTTGTGAGAAACTGTCATGTCCCCTTGCTTGGCTTTCTTTTTAGGTTTCTTGACTGAATCAGGAAGTCCCTTTCGATTGGCTCTCAACGTCCCCGTGGCACCTATTCCCCGCTCCCACAAATTTATGTACAGATTTGTGGACGAATAGTAGTTGTCCATAAAGATGTGATGCCCCTGTCCAACGTAGTCGTTCACCAAGTCCATGACTACATCATAAGTTTTGCCACCTTCAGAAACCGGTTCATTCGTTTTTCCAGTGTAGAGTTTGAACTTGCAAACGTATCCGTTGTGCGAGTCACACAACATGAAAGCCTTTATCCCATACTTCTTAGGCTTGTCGGGAAGATAAACTTTGAAAGATAAGTTACCTTTCCAGGGCACCATGCCCTCGTCGACTGAAATGTTTTGATGCGGTTTATACACTCTTGAAAAACGGTGAACTATCCGGTTATACAAGTGTCCCAGTTTATTTATTGGTGAAAAGCACGGGGTGTTACGGCCCGGCATCCTCCTGTTGTCAGCCAAGTGTAGGTAGGTTATAAGAAGCCAAAACCTGTCTCGGGGCATGCACTTGGCGAAGAAAGGCGTTGAGGTAACATCACTTGTTGACCAGTAATCAGCAAAGTTTCTCTGCACAACCAATGACATGGCAATTGTCATGGCTACAAATACCTTCATCTCTTCTGCATTAGTGTCTTGCCACTGTTGCATTCTTGAACGGGGTCTTAGAATTTTGTCCTCCATTGCTTGTTTGAAATATCTATTGGTTTCCGTTGCCATATCCTCATAGTCATCATTATGTATAAACAAATTGAAAAAGTCAATAGGTTCAGGGTTCTCAGGAAGTTCTATGAACTGGCGCAACCCAGTTTGACCAGTGAAAGGCAAGTTTACACGTGGCCGCGGACCATCCACCCACTCATCAAACGTCTGTGAATTATCATGATTATATTGTGGTATTTCGGCAAACTCCTCCTCAAAACCACTAAAGTCTTCTTCGGTGGAATTACCGGCGGCTAGAATCTTTCTGGCAATCTCTGTCTCTATATCACTCAGAGCATCTGTGTCACCATGTTCACTATCTATTACAGTGTCCCGATCATATGCATCATCACTGTCTAAACCACTGCTACCATCACTGTCAGTTGACTCCATATCAGAGGCTTCATCAGCATGGATCTCGTTGATGAAGTCGTCGTCGCTTGTAACGGCTTCAAAGCTGCGTGTCCTAGTATGCAACGTCCTAGGTCGTCGCAGGGCCTTGCGTCCACGTCCGCGCAGCATTCTGCTTCAACCTGTAAATGATTGAAAATGCGTTAGATGTATGCAACATATAACATGTGATTAGAGACAATAAACATACAGAGATAATGAATGTGAGCTTCATGGACGTTCATTTGCCAGTTTCAGAACCTCCCGGCGCATCTAGGACGACTGCGCCGCAAGCGCCGACGGCGCCGACGGCTTCTGACATCGCGCCGATTTTTCCGACGCATATGTCAAACGGACCATTTTCTGATTTCCTCGGCGACGTGTAGCACCGGGCGCGAGGCCCGGAAAATAAACTACTATGTCAGGGAAGCTCGGGTTGTCAGTTGCCGAATGACTTCTCTTTTCGAGAAGCAGAGCATCCAAGGAGCGGTCTCTCGAGGCGGAGCCCGGACCCATGGGAGCATACTCCCATGCTCTCCGGGAATTCCCGTCCCCGTCTTCCGCGGCGGACCCCGGATTCAATCGCGGGACAGGTTTCCCATGTTCTCTTTTGAGAACGAGAGACTCCGAGGAACAATCCTATGGGACGAACCCCGGATTCTATTGGGAATGGGTTCCCATGCCCTCTCGACATATATAGCAGAAACCTTCATACCTCGGAATGACACGAACCTTTATTTCAAAGTAGAAACAAAAAAATAATTTGCACAAAAAGTTTGGGGGGTGGCGACCAAAAGCGGGGGGGTCCGCGCACCCCCCGGTAGATATTTATACTTGTGGGTCGGTCCCGAAGATGACGGACCACGCCCATGTTCATGGGAATTTTTTCTCATTATGTCATGGCGAATCCCGTCGGAAATTCCCCTGCTCACGAAAAAACTAATACCTAAAAAAGTAATTGTGATACAAAAGAACTTTGGTAATAAAAGTGGTGAGGAATCAAATTCTCCATCTGCTCAGTTCAGTCCGCTACACATATAAATAATTCTTCAAATCTTATTGAATGAAACGTCTTTTATTCAATAATGTAAAAGATAAAATAATAAATTCAATTCAAATGGTTTGGAAAGGTGCGCCCTCGCATTTGAATTTTAGAAATAAAAACCTTTCGCAAATGGCATCAGTAACAAAAATGTTCACGCATTTTTAGAAACTCCGAAAAGTGAAATATTTTCCTGAGAAAATATTCCCACGAAAAGGCTTTTCCCCGAGCGGCTGGTCCCGTACTCAAATATATTTTCACTTTTATGTTATAATTTTTTTTCCAAAACTGGAAACAAAATTCCGTCATGACAGTTGTTCATCGTTTATAAAGCTCTATATTTGCGTATCAAAAGAACAGTATTTTAGTTATATATTATCATACTTCTTCACTTATGCGTACATCAATATTGCGGCTCTTCGCGCATGCATAGTTCTTCCCAAAAACATGCGCATTATATCTGGAATTAAAGACAATGTTTTTCTCTTTACAATGATGTAAAAATTATAAAAATCGGACTTGCGGTTCAAAAGTTATGAAGTGCGAAAATTATACCTTTTGGCGCGGCGCTTTGCGCATGCAGAGTTCTTCCCGAAAACATGCGCATTATACATGGAATTGAAGACAATGTTTTTCTCTTTACAATGATGTAAAAATTATAAAAATCGGACTTGCGGTTCACAAGTTATAAAGCCCGTAATGATGGTATATGCTAAGAGCGCCACTTATTCAAAGCCGAATATCACCTTCTGCGCGACACCTGGCGCATCAAAAGTTATTGCCGAAAATACACGTATTTTATATGGAATTGAAGACAATTCTTTTATCTATATACTGATAAAAAAATTATGAAAATATCCCAAGTAGTTTCTTAGAAATAGAGCGCCGAGGCATGTTGGGGTAAATGCGCCACATGTATCAAAATTCAAAAGTGCGAAAGTCGGCTATCTCTGTGCGATTGCTGTATTTTCAGTTATGTTAGCGCAATTGCGATTTTTATATGGGAATAAAGGCCATTCTTTCCTCTTTATTTTGGTATAAAAAAAATGAAAACAACCAATTGGTTCATATGATACGAAGTGCGAGAGAAAGGTAGCTTATCGCAATATCTTCCCGTAATTAGAAGCTATCTGCCCATGTGGCGAGATGCGAGACAGATAAGCATAGGCTATCTGCCCATGTGGCGGGATGCGAGACAGATAAGCCTGTACGGGCCTATCTCACCCCGGGGCAGTGCAGACACTTAGGTGCTAATTAGCCGCCGGGCAGTGTAGCCATCGGAGCGAAGCAGGACAAAATTGGCCTTTTGTAAAGCTAATTATCGATGCGTTACGGGTCAACAATGCACACGCAAATTGGTGTGAATTTTGCTGGACGTTCTGACCAGACACTGAAGAAAGTTTTATTCTCATTGCGGGCTGCGAGGCATAAATACAGCCATTCTCATGCAGCGAGTCGCGGAAACAATCGACTCGGGACCCGGTATGGAGGCTAGCCCAGTACATAGACAGGCGTGAATTCTTCTAAGTAAGCGATCCGGGATCCGTACTGGAGTACCTACGAATCGCTTATAGCCCGCCCGGATTATTCCGTCGCCCGCATGTTAAGGGTTAAACACTTGAGTTGAAATATTTGTATTTTTCTTCTCACATAGCCTAGTTGTGATGTTTAAGATAAGTCAGAGTGATTAAAGGAGAAATGTTTTGCTTCAGATGTTTATGTTGCTGTGAGTTGGAAGCCCTATGTGTGTGTAATCTATCTGTAGAAAGCACTTGCATAGAGATAAATGGCACAAGGTCAGAGCTAGGGGCACATAGAGTGAGTAGGTTTACTTGAAGAGGGAAAGGTTGAAACAGATGGGACAGTGATGTCAGCTCTTTTGGGAAGGGGTCAATACTTGCAATAACTTTGAAAAAAGAGCTGGTCATAGCTGACTGGTCAGAGCTGTGATAAGAGTGGGTCAGAAGTGTGGTCAGAGCTGTGATAAGAGTGGGTCAGAAGTGTGGTCAGAGCTGTGATAAGACTGGATCAGAACTGTGGTCAGAGCTGTGATAAGAGTGGGTCAGAACTGGGGTCAGAGCTGTGATAAGAGTGGGTCAGAACTGGGGTCAGAGCTGTGATGAGAGTGGGTCAGAACTGGTGTCAGAGCTGTGATAACAGTGGGTCAGAACTTGGGTCAGAGCTGTGATAAGAGTTGGTCAGAACTGGGGTCAGATTTGTGATACTGTGAACTCTTGCTGTAGCTATGTGTCCCAATAGACTGTTAAACGTACATATAGTCCAAAAGGTTGAAAGAGACAAAGCAAATGTTTAAATATTAAATTTAAAATAATATATTTCTGTATTTTTTTCACAGGATTTGTATCAGATGTAATCATGTTTTGAGACCCTGTATAACAAATATCAATATGTGCTCTTTCTAGAGAAAGAATATATAAATCAAATTTCATTGTGATGACAAATGTTGTTTGTATGTAACCTTATATTTTATTCAATAAATTGAACTTAGATAGGAACACAATGGCTTATATGAATACTGTTTCATTCCATTTATACATAAATACAACAAAAATGGATAATAAGCAGCATAAAAGGAGAGCAAACAACCTTCTGTAATAAAGATTTTCTTTGTTTCAGAAATACATGGTCCCCTTAAAAACCCAGAGTAGCGTAGACGACACAATAGTGGACAATATATTCTACATGATTCCAGAGATTTTAACACATCACTCAATTTATCTCGACTTTCTCGACAACGTGTGGAAGCACTGGGACACTGCCACCAGTACAGTGGGCGACGTCATCACCTTCATTGTAAGTAGTTGTCCAACAAATAGAATTGTTGATATTTTATGTTTTAGGAAAGTAGCATCAATACAGTTGACCACATCATCACCTTCATTGTAAGTAGTTGTCCAACAAATAGAATTGTTGATAATTTATGTTTTAGGAAAGTAGCATCAATACAGTTGACCACATCATCACCTTCATGTAAGATGTTGTCCAATGAGTAGAATTACTGATTTAATATGTAATAGAAAGGTAGCATCAGCACAGTGAGAGACGTCTTCACCTTCATTGTAAGTAGTTGTCCAACAAATAGCTGCATTAATTACCGGTATATGTTTTGGAATAGTAGCACCAGAATGGTGTGAAACATCTTCACCTTCCATGTGAGTAGCTGTCAAACAAATAGTTTCATATAGATAATATGCGGAGGATAAAATCAGCAGTTTGCTGTGTAATGTAATTTAATGTTATTAAAATTATGATGGTGATGATGATGATGATGATATGTCAGCAAAAATGTTTAATTAGTTTATAAAAGGTTTTGAAATTTAGTAAATGTGATAATGCTGATTTCCTTCCCTGCTTAATCAGGCAGCTATATTTTAAATGAATAGGTAATGAAATATATATATCATTTTGAATTTGAATATTTTGTCTGTTTTTGCAGTTTTCCAAACAGACTGTGTTAGAGAGTTATTTATCGTTTGTGGAGAACTACCGATCATCGGGCAAGGTGATAGAGAACGCCCTCACCAACAAGTCTTCCGTTCAGAAGTTCGTTGAGGTCAGTGAGACGTCTAAATTTATTTGCATTGATATTTTATTAGATCTTAAAGGGGCAGTAGCACATTTTTTGCAAATTTTATTTTTTCAAATTTCCCACTTATAATGATAGTTTATGTCATTTATATTTACTTTAGAGGGTAAAATATCTTATTACACAAACCAATTATCCGTAGTGGTAATAACAATCTTGCGTATAAAGCAAAAATTGCGTGGCGGCCATTTTATTATTTCGAATTATGAAAACTATTCCCATGGCTTTACCAAACCATGTTCAATCATTTTTTAACTTGATTTTCTGAAGGGAAAAGAGTATTTTACTATTTGTGACATTATTTTTCAAATACATTTTATCGACTTATTTGAGTGAAAAAAGTGCTACTGCCCCTTTAATACCAAACTTAGAGGTAGGACCATTTGTTTCTATATCTACAAAATGTTCACCCTTTGTTCAGTTATCATCTGAGACAGACATAACATATTAACAATTGATTTCTGTTGATTTAAAAAAATATCATATAGCCCTAGCCCTACATTTATTTGAAAGAGGTGTCTCTCAGAGCCCAAGAAGCGTTAAACAATAACTGATTCACTCAATATTAGAGACTGAGTGCAGAAGAGCAATTGTTTACCTCCATGTTGTGACTGTTACCAGCAATGTCAGCGAGACAGCGGCAGTAAGCTGTCTATGAAGGACCTCATAGTGCGACCCATACAGCGGATACCCAGATACGAGCTGCTCATAGGGGTAAGTTTCTACTTCTTACTTCACTGTCATTGAATAAATATCAGTTGTAACGATATCACCTTCATTGCCTAGACCTTCTATGATTCAGCAGCAGTGCTAATACCAACTTCCCAATTCAAGGCATAACTCTTGCCAGTCTCCATTACTGGCTGATTTGGGCCTTGCAGTATTTCCTTAAGAAATCTGTGTTTAGAAATCCAGGCCCGCTATGCATTTCCAGTGCAGCGATTCACTGCCTCGACACAAGAAAGCGAGGGAAATACCGCAAGGGTTAAATCAGCCAGTAATGCAGACTGGCAAGAGTTATGCCTTGCGTTTGGAAGTTGTGTTGATACAGGACAAATTTAAAAGTCAAGCAAATGTAATAAAACTTAGTCACACTACTGTACGCGTTGGGATGATATGATACAAACTGGATCAATACTATAATGTTATTAATTAAGTATTTCCGTATTGGCCGAGTTACATGTCAGAGGTCTGGTGTATTGGTCCCAGGACCGAGGACCTGTAACTCTGCCAATATGGAAATACTTAATTAATGACAATTTTATTAATTAACCTCTTTTCATTCTATTTGCAGAACACTTCAGATCTCAGTTATGTTGAAATGATGATTATAAACAAGATTGGTGAACAGATATCACATGTCAAAGTTGTGAAGCGACTGCTTCGGGCTTTCACTAAATGTGCGACTGTGCATGCTCAGACTCATATCGGCCCAGTTTGTCTCGTATTGGCCCTGTTTTTCATGTATTGGCCCAGTTTCCCCATATTGGCCTAGTTGTCGAATCATATGGTCTGGGCCGTAAATACTGTATACGTGCCATAACATTGATAATTAATTAATAATAAATATTAATACCAATATTAAAGGTAAACAAGTAGAGAAATAAGTGTTTGCAGAAAACAGTTTAAAGAAAGTCTACTATTATTTACCAATAAGGTTATTATTCAAACTTCAGTTCAAAAGAATCAAACCAGGAATATAGATACATTAAAGAAAACCTAATACAAACTTGATATTTAATTAATGCAGAGAACATAACCCCTTACGAGAAAATTTAATTGGGAATTTAAGAAATTCAATTCAGTCATATTTTCAAATGGCAACTTTGTTTCACAACCTCGGCATAATGCAATTATCGATGTTCGTCCCCAGCCTCAAGTAAATGTGTGATGTGTACGTTACAATCACGGCCTATCAGTGGGAACTGTGTAGTTGACTCAGCTAACACTCTTTCATTGATTGCAGTGCTTTAGCTGTGTAATGTTTGTGTCAACTGCCAACTCCAAATAGACATTGCTTGTGTAAGAAAGCTGACTTGTTAGTGTTGTACTACATGAAAACTGTCAGACTGCAGGAATCACATGAATAGCCAGTGTGTGAAATAAGACCCGTTTTTGGGGCTAATTTCATACATTGAAAATCGGGTATTCCATGGAGGGTGTCATATTGCAGGAATCACATAAATATCAAGTGTGTGAAAATGTCCGTCCGCCAGCGCAGAATCGGGTAAATTTTGGTTCGGGCTGGTTACTTTTTGTTTGTTTTCCTTTAATTTCACTTGTTTAAATTGACAAAATAACACTTTTGGGCTGATTTCATACATTGATATATCTGCTACTGTCCTATTGCAGGGATCACATAAATATCTGGTGCTATATGGAGACTATCGTATTACATGAATCATATATATACAATAAATTAAAACAAGATATCCAAATCTCATTTAAATAATTAACACTCGTACCTTATGCGTACGTATGCTTACCCCGTTGAATTTCTGATCTGAACACTGCACAATAGAGGTCATGGTGACCTTTACCCCACCTTCACTCCAGCCAATCAGTGACGAGGTTAGAAGAGCTTCAGTCTGAATTGAGTTGACGTGCGAAACACCACATTTAATTTAGTAAGGCCTCTTATTGGCTAAAATTATTGAAGGTGAAAGTTCACAGTGAAGGTCATGTGGCATGACCTTTGGTGCAATGTTCAGATAAGAAATTCAACGGGGTAAGCATGTTACGTTCAATCTGATTTAAATGAGATTGAAAGATATCTACGATATTAAGACTATAACAATAAAAGGTTGTCAATCTATAAAACAAGGCTCTGAATCTTTTTCCAAACATCTAACATTTATGTCTCTTAGAGAAGCTGTACGTAAGCTGGTAAACACACTTGTCAGATATAGACTTAAGGCTTTTGATGGTTTCACTTGGGGTTGTATGACAGACGAGATGAATACCAGGATATTTGCCAAATTGTTTCAGAAATGGGACATTCTGGCATTAGTTTTCTCTCAGCATCTGACCCGATTCAGTTTGTCAATCTCTGCCAAGTAGGCCGTGTTTAATCAAGTTAATTTAACCCTTTACTTGCCTGTCCAGGATAGTACAGCATTTGCTAGTGACTGAGTTCCATCTGGTATTATTTATGGAATAGAAATACAAGGGGACATACCTGTCTACACATATATGTTATTAATACATGAGTATATGACTCAAATCAATTGAAACATATTACTAAGTGTCAAATATGACACCTTAGGTTTATATGTAAACATAGCATTTTCTCTCATTGCACATAAGCAAGAATACAATTCCATTTTAAACAGATAGAGAAGTAGGTAGTGTGGACGTACTTAGAAAACTTTACCACCAATACTGTTTGAGATTGTATGGAGATGATATTGGTAAATGATCTCTCACTAATAGGAGCACCTGAACCTTCACTGCTGCCTACCAGACCTGTCAGTTTGCATCAAGAGTTCTCCAGATCAGCTGTATCTGGCTTCCAATATCTAATTAATGTCGCTTTCTTGTTCAGTATAATTTTATTTATTATCGAATGTTTTTAAAAATACTTTTTCTCAAATTGGACTAAGACTTCTTGTAACTGATGTAATGCTTTCAAGGTATGTACCGGTAGTAAGATTGTGATTGATATATGACTACGATTCAACACAAGGTGTATCATATGTTGCTGATTATGGTTTAGAAATGACTTCAAGCACCTGTCATGTGTATATAGCAGTATGGGACAACATATTAGCATTAAATTCAGGTCAAATCATATTTGTGAAAAGGAAAGGCAGTGATTTTGATAGGTTATAATGAATACATCACAAGCAGGTGTCTCTGTGGAGCACAGTGGTTTAGTGGTTGCCTATCCTGTCATGTTACCTATCATGTCAAAGGCTGAGGTTTGAATCCTGGTGGGTAAACAACAGTTCTTCTAACCATAATGAATATTCCACTATTTGAAAGAAGGATATTGATTGGTTGCACAGAGATTGATCTGATGGATTACCATTATTTATCCAATAGTATTCTGATTTGGTTCAAGACAAATTTTTCTGAATGGTTGCCAATGAATATCCTATTGTTTTGTAAGATGGTTTCTAATTGATTTCAGCAACATTACTTCTGATTGGATTTCAATGAATATTCTGTGCTGTTTTGTAATAAATGTTCTGATTGGCTTTGCCAACATTGCTTCTGTTGGCTGCCAATGAATGTCCTATACTGTTTTGTAACAAATTTTCTGACTGGCTTCAGAAACATTATTTCTGATTGGCTGCCAATGAATATCCTTTGTATACGCTCTTTTTCTGATTGGTTACAGCGGTTGCTTGAGAACACGCCCCAGGACCACCCAGACTTTGGGCTGCTGACCCATGCGGAGCGAGTGATGCACGACCTAGCGATGAGGATCGGGAACCTGAACGACAGTCAGCACGAGGAGGACGTCCAGGAGAGTCTCAAGAAACTGGAGTTGCTGCTCAACATCGATGTGAGGGAGTTTATAATTATTATCACTTAATTTGTGAATTATCAATTAGTAACATTGATTAGGGTTACAGTATTATTATAACAGCTAACATTTTGTTTTACTATGATAACCAAGTTTTGATATGACAATCAATTTGCATAGCAACTGAAAATGTTAACGAAAAGATCGACCATTGGGTACACCATACAGAAAAGCAACTACTCCTTATCTTTGCAAATAGAACAGTTGTAGAATTGGTAGAGTGACATTCTAAGAGTTGTGGTAATGAGTTCAAATTGTATGTATGTTCAACTCCTTTATTCACGGATTACGTTTCAGAAAAGATCCTTAATCCCAAAAATGGCTAAAATGGTGTAAGGATCTATACCAAATATGTAACTTTGCGGCACATGAATAAAGAATTATCTGTAAAATGATACCTTTTTGGTATCAACCTTCTGGACAAAACACAGAAACTGTACAAGGACACCAGTAACCCAACTCATTTGCTGGTCTAATCATTTCACTTCAATAATGGCATGAAAGTATGCTGCTACACAACTAATGCTGCCTCAAGATGCACATGTTGAAATATCATATCTTTCATGGTTGAACTAATGAGCGAATATCAAAACGACAAACCATTTCATTGTTGCAGCTTGCTGTTCCGGACCGAGCCTACATCCGTCACGATATGGTACAGATCATGGTGAGTGTGCTCGCAGTGTATTAAGCTGTTGTTTCATGATGGTGATCAACCAGGGTGGTATCCAAGTTAATGCTTTACATTCTTATACTGAAATTGTTGAATTATTACTTCCAACCCGTTCTGAGTAGTCAAATGACACAAATCAATTCTTGCAAACTAAGGGAAACAATCTGGAATTGGTCACTGGTTAAGGTAAACAATCGTGGAATAATCTGTCACCCGCTGTTAAGGGTTAATGAATATCTCTTTAGAGAGACTAATTCTCAAGAAAGAGCTTCTGCTAAATTATGAAGAGAAATATGTCTTTGGTTTTCTAGCATGTAGACATTAAAAAAACTGAGCAAGTTTTGTCAATTATATTCAATGCTTGTCTTATTTTATGTGTGTGAAATATAATCGAGAGGAACCAGTTCTGTATGTGATCTCTGTATTGCGGAGATCTTGGAGTTGTGTATACAATTGACTTCTAATGTCCATAGAGCAAGAAGGACCAGTGCTGTATGTGGCTGTTCTCGGACCTGATGATCATCAGTTCTATCAAGAGGAAGAGTGGACCCGTCACACGTAAAGTCTCCATTATACTGTGAGTATCAGGCATCCTTCGAACCATATCAACCCACCCTACTAATACTATAACAATGAATATATAAATAACACTACCAATGTCATGTCACAGATAATTTTAAAGCACCTTAATTGGCAGCTAGGTGGCATACTCCCAGTGATTACAAATACATGCCATTTAGATAGTGAACAAATGGTTAAATTTTGGATGGGAGAACACTATTTTCAATAGTACAAATTCTTGTACTTTTTCGGGCCGAGATCCTTGCAGGATTCGAACCCACACTCTCAGAGTAAGGCAACTATCGCCAGCACTGACCGTACCAACAGCTTGCCACACGAACACTGGGCCTCGTGATATCCCAAATGTAACGATGTTGTACTCCAAGTGAGTTGAGAATGAGAAAGGAAAAATGTTGGTCTTTGCTCCAGGATTATGATATGTGTACGCTTTGAGCATGGTATAAATATCCTTGTTATTGTTAGTATCAAGAAAAGCTCAAAACCATAACCATAACCCATACCTTAAACTTATTACAAGCCTAAACCCTAATCCTATCATCATAGGGAAAGAAACAGATCCTAACCTGACTTCACTACGAACCTTAACTTTAAATATAATACAAACAGTCTAACTCTTAATCAGAACACAACACAACACAATCCTTTTTACAACAACACATTGTAAACACAAGTCAAACCTAAGCCAAACCAAACCATTAACCCTATTTTGACTAAATCAAAACCTAACCCAATCCTACCAATAACAAAAACATAACCAAACCTAACCCTAACAAGATCTTTTTCTGACAGGTGCCCTTACACATTTTAAACTAAGTTTAACTGATTGGTAAACTCTATACTATATTATTATTACTCTATTATTAATGAATTTGGCTGTATATATTCATTTACTTTTGGTTTGGTTTTTCTTTTGACTTTTTGACTTACATTTATGTGCTTTAGGGTCCGTCATAATTATTCTGAATATGGAACATGATTTTTACTACTAATGATAGTTAATCCAGTTTCAGAAAGAGGCTACATGTTTCTGATATTTTTTCAGAAAATCACCTGCTGGTCAGGATTTTGCTGAGAATATAAAACACAAAATGTGGCTGAGAGTGGGTCTGGACGTCATTGAGATCAAAAGTGAGTATCCAGGATCCTTATGTGCAAAGAAGTCCATTCAGAATGGAAACAGTGCCATGAATATGATTTGTGCACTGAAGCAAATGCTGACACCGTATCTTTGAAAAAGTTGCTAGAAATATTTTAGGGTAGGATAGCACTAGTTAGTTATCCCCCGCCAACATAGTTGGGGGGGGATATTGAAATGGGCTCCGTCCGTCCGTCCGTCCGTTCGTCCGTCCGTTCGTCCGTCCGTCCCGATTTTGTTTCCGGAGCAGAACTCGAAAACTATAAGACATATCTCAACGAAACTTGGTGTGTGGAACAATCATCATGTGTAGATGTGCCTTTTGGGGTTTTCAACTTCTTCGAGTTTTTTTTTTTTTACCGTTTCCATGGAAATGAAACTTAGAATTTTGTTTCCGGAGCAGAACTCGAAAACCATAAGACATATCTCAACGAAACTTGGTGTGTGGAACAATCATCATGTCTAGATGTGCCTTTTGGGGTTTTCAACTTCTTCGAGTTATTTTTTTTTTACCGTTTCCATGGAAATGTAACTTAGAATTTCGTTTCCGGGACAGAACTCGAAAACTATAAGACATATCTCAACGAAACTTGGTGTGTGGAACAATCATCATGTCTAGATGTGCCTTTTGGCGTTTTCAACTTCTTAGAAATATTTTTTTTACCGTTTCCATAGAAATGTAACCTAGAATTTCGTTTCCGGAACAGAACTCGAAAACTATAAGACATATCTCAACGAAACTTGGTGTGTGGAACAATCATCATGTGTAGATGTGCCTTTTGGGGTTTTCAACTTCTTCGAGTTATATTTTTGGACCGTTTCCATGGAAATGTAACTTAGACAATCATCATGTGTAGATGTGCCTGAAAGGCCCGATGGGCTTATGGCATTGCACAGTATCCAGCCGTAAACTTTTCGCATTTTGTCTTCTTCTCCAGAACCACTTTGTCTAAGGAGCTGAAATTTTGTGTGTTGTGTTTAGTTGAAAAAAGGTTCATAGTCACTGTTATTCAACAACTATTCTTCAATAAATTTTCCCAAAGGCGGGGGATATGGCCGACTCTGTCTGCTTGTTGGTGCTGTTTCTGATCAAGAGGTCCGGGGTTTGAATCCCATCAGAGGCCTGGCAACTTTGACTGTTGTAGAGAAATGTTTTCAGTGCAGTACCACCCATGTTTCGCTTCTTCCAGCCAATGCTAGAAGTTTTCACAGCAATGTATAGCCACAATGACGTTGCGGGCTGTTTCCCTGCAATAACACTAGCAGCAGTGATATGAACTACTCTTGAAGAGGGCATTATAACCAAAATCACCTTACCCCCAGGGGTTCACCTTCGGATTCGGGATCCATCAAACTTACATGAAAATATGTTCAAGGGGGCAGGGGCAGGGGCAGGGGCAGGAGCAGGAGCAGGGGCAGGGGCAGGGGCAGGGGCAGGAGCAGGGGCAGGGGCAGGAGCAGGGGCAGGGGCAGGGGCAGGGCGGGTGGGGTTTGAACCCCTAGAACCTTCCTCTGGATCACCCAACTGATTTTACAGCATATAACAATTGACTACCTTGTCACTGAAGTGTGTCACAGAAAGAATCTCTTTCTTTGTCGACTGATTTTATGTTTTTATGTTTTAACCTATATGGTATATATCTTTATGTTTTAACCAAAATGGTATATATCTTTATGTTTTAACCTATATGGTATATATCTTTATGTTTTAACCTATATGGTATATATCTTTATGTTTTAACCTATATGGTATATATCTTTATGTTTTAACCTATATGGTATATATCTTTATGTTTTTACCTATATGGTATATATCCCTATGTTTTAACCTATATGGTATATATCTGAAGTAAGCCTTATTCATTAGGTCAAGGATCTCTGACCCGTAAGTCGACGATCGACCGAGATCAGGTTGAAGAGGACCTCAATCTAGTGAACCAGATTTCTCACCTCGCCAACAAACTTTCATTCCCACACCAGGTGAGCTTTAATAGTGTACTTTCCTTTGGAGAAAATCAATGAATTTATTTACTAGAAACATAAATGTTTTCTCTGGTACGTTGTTAGCTTTCCAGTGCTTGTCTTGGAACATGTACATAAAACTTTTTACAAATTCTGTGTTGTATTCCTTATGCTGGACTTGTTTCTAAATCGTCTTATTTAACATTTATATTTGCAGTTTGGCTACCTGTGAGATGATCATATTATTTCTTTTAATTTATTGTTAAATTTTGTAAACAAAATTTCCTGTTGTGAAGCTGAATATGACAAAAATATTTCTATCTTGTCAGGCTCTGGTTTTTAGACATAGATGAACTTGACATAGGATTTTGATAAAATGCTCTTATTTGCTATGTGCTGTAGATCAGTTTTGTTAAAAGTAGAATAAATATAGAACTAAGACTTGCTACTTTATGTTTTTATTCCCTGTGTGTTTTACAGAGTCTAGATGAAACGATGAAGGATCTGACAATATCACTGAATCGGCAGTTGTCAGAGATCCAAGTTCGCAGTCCTCTATCTGACTCCAATAAGCTGGAGCTGCTCGTTACAACACAGTCAGTACTCTCCTTTATATTCTCTCCTATTGATCTGTCAGACCAAGATATTAAGATATTTAGGTTGACTTATTTGCAAGTTCAATATTTCAAATGTGAAAATCTTCCAAATGTGCTTTAAAGTTTGTTTTCATTATACCTTCAACAAAGATTTCATCAACAAGATTTCGCAATATTATCTCAACTATTTCCCTATTGACAGTAGCAGTTTAACCCTTTAGCTGCTAAATTAATTACTACTGAAATTCATGAGTAGCTGAATTAGTGAAGTTGTATGACAATTTGCATAATGATATCAAGAACATACCTGAAAACTCCAAGTCACAACTTGCTCCAGTTAAATCACTGGCTAATGTAAGCCTTGCTGCATATCCTTAACTTTTCTGCACATAGCGCAGCACACTATGAAGTTCCACTATGCTAGCACAAAAAAGTTAATGAAAAGCAGCAAGTCTTAAATTAGCCAGCGATGGAAACTGGTATGAGTTAAGACTTGAGAGGGAAGTTCCATCTAATAGCCTGAAGAGAAAGAGAAAAACATTTCAAAACATGTATTTTTTTCCCACAGAGAGGACATGCATCAGTTCGTTGTGGTTTTCCCGTCCACAGAGAAGCGGATAAGTTGGGAGGCGGCCTTCACTGATGCCAAGAATAAACTCTGTAAGCTTGGACAATTTGTCAAGTCTTTGTCCTTATAAACAATGTTTTTTGTCATTTCATGCACATTTTTACTGTGCTAGGAAATATAGCTATGCAAATTAAAACTTAACTGATGGCTTTGTGATTTTGATCTTATAAGGGCTTTGTAATTATTATGGGTCAATGGCCTACACTCTTAAAAAGGTATTATTTTTATAATAAAACAAATTATTCGATTAACAATCCTCTTGTAATGGCAATTTTAAGTTACATTACAAATTATTGTTTTATGACATCGCAGAGTACAAAATATGGAAACTCCATCTAAAACAATGATATGTGCAAATGATCTTGTACCTCAAATATCAACTTAGTTATTTTCAACCATTTGGGTAATAAATTGCAGATATTGTCATCTGAAATGTTTTTATCGCACAGTTTTCACTATCTCATTGTTCATGTTTCTATGACAGCCCTGTTGTCAGACAAGCGAGCCCCAGACTTCCAACAGCCTCTACAGATCACTAAAACTCGTGCAGGCATGCAGGTACGTCATCAATTTCAACAATGTTTTTTTACTTCTTTGTATTTATCTTCTATCTTTCAATACAGAATCTCTGCAAATGGCTGTGATATTGCCCGAGCGGCATTAAACAATAACTCTCTCACTCACAATACTGAAGTTGAATTGCTATGGTAATTCTGGTTATCAGATTATTTATGTGATTTCATTTTCACAAACCTTTTGTGAATATATGACAAACTGACAAAATGCAAGTGAACATTTACTTTTGTTAAACTTCTTGATAAATAGTAAATTGTTATAATGTATTGTAATATATTTACTGTATATTGCATGCATATTCCTTAGATGTGTTACTCTTTTTGTCACAATTAAGATAAATCACAATGTGTAAATATATGAATTAATGAAAACCTCAATTAATTAATTAATTCATTTTATCACTTAGCTTATGCATTATTTTCTACGCTTCTCTAGCTCTCTAGCCTGTGCACTGCAGCAGTGTTTTTCTATCTCTCTCCACTAACAATCAAGTAGATTTCCTGACATAGTAAGGAAGCATGTTGCTGTGTTTTAGCTTCAATTCTGCAGCTCTGAGGCATAATAAATGTATCAATTAGAAGTTTGAATGTTGATTTAGTCTCTGCATTCTATTTATTTTGGAACTCTTTAAAGAAGTTGTAATATCCTCTACCATATTGATTCATCTTCTATAACTTGCATGATTACCTGTTTCCAGTATATCTATGCACAGTAGAAGCTCGGGATTTACTGACCTTTTTCTATACACATGCATGATATACTAAGTTCTCCACTTTTGTCAGCACTTTGACTGAAAGAACCTCTGAAGCATGTAGTTTCCAACCCATCCACACTTTTGTAATAAAAGTTACTGCCCTTGTTTAGACTAACCTCCCCTTGATACTAAGAGTAATCATCCCTGAGTTATCAACCCCTTCTTGTATCATCAAGAGTTATCTCCCTTCTTAAGAGTTATCTCCCCTCACTGAGTGATCTCCGCTCTGCCTTCCAGTTTTCCTGTGCGGCCCCTATAGATGGCCTGAACGCTAACGGTTATCGCGATGTGTGGGTGTGCAACAGTGACGGCTACGTAGGTCACATGTGCTTACTCAGTCTGCAGCCTGAGCCAATCGTCACTCTCAATACCCCAGTCCCAGGGTGCAATGCACGCATCCTGTGTATCTGCGCAGTGCCTGCTTACAGTGGAGCCTTCAGGAGGTAGGCAGATAGCAGGGTTGGTCATAGCTTAGGATAGACACCAGTAACTTAGATAGGTAGACACTGGAGGTCAGTGAACACTGTGTAAGGACATGAATCAGAAATGTTTGTCTGGTTTTGAAGACTGTTCAAGGTGTACACATTAGACTTTAGTAAGAATGTTAATACAAAAAAGGAGCTTTATGAACTAAGGAATCGGGCTACAGACGATCCTGTCCTGATGCTTCTCTATCATCATTTTATGGCGGGAAATAAGTTTTCTAAACTTCAGGGCTAACATTGTGTTCCATACTTATGACTTTGTCTTGAAGATACCATTGTATCTTTACTGTTAATTTGAAAATAGCTTCTGTTATCTAAAAGAGATTATTAATCAGGTTTAATTAATAATAGATGCAAAGTTGGTGATTTGTATAAATACAGCTTTTGAATATAAAAGGCTTAGCTTTTGTATCTATGCTTCTATCCTATGTTCAAATATAGAACCTGCTTACAGTGGGTAAATAAACCATGGGATCTTCTTTTTAGATATATGATAAACTAACCAATATGAAAATGAAAGTCAAAATAACTTCATACCAGTCTTAGAGAATGAATCGGTCACTCATAAATTACTTGTTACACCGATTGTGTCGTACGAAAAATTGAAAAAAAAAACAATAAGAAAAGGAAACACTAAGACCTAGACTAAATGAAAATTCGCCTGGATGTTCTAAATTTTAGAAAAACAGGCACAGAATTGAAAAATAAAATGATACATAACTGTGTTTTCATTTGGAGTTTTTACAGCTTTAGGTGCTAAGTTTGCTAACATGGCCTGGGTACCTGTCATACTTTTCTTACTTTCTTTCTATTGTACATTTTGATAACTTAACTATTAATATTTGGCCTCACATGTTTGTCTACATTTGAACAGCTTTTTGATTTTCAGATAATTTACTTTTCTAATTATATTATAACATTAGCTTTTCATTAGTATTTCCTTACTGAATTCATAATATAAGTTATAACATTCAGTGGAGGTTTACATCGTGAATTATAAGACCCGCATTATTTTTTATTCTACGAGCCGGAGGCGAGTAGAATAAAAAATAATAAGGGTCTTATAATTCACGATGTAAACCTCCACTGAATGTTATAACGTTTTTATCCTACCGAATGTCTCAAAATATTATTAAAAACAAACAGAAATGCTCGAACATCGTTTATTCAAAGAAGCAACAAATCTGGGTCAGAGTCAAAATAAACTGTGTCACGTGACATGGACTGACTGACGTGGACGCACGCTTTATTTCGGTAGCGGGGTATAAGGCTTTTATCACCCTCGGTGACATTTATCCACCTGGGTGAGGGTGAATATGGTTATTTGTTCAGGGTCACGTGGACCAATCATAGATCGACATTCTTACATGAGGTAGGATAATCTATTTTATGTTAATTTTGAAATTCTGCACAAAATCTTAAAACTTAACTTAACTTAACTTAATCTTAAAACTGTGTTTACATGGTTAGACATTTGTGGCCTCTCAGAGCTGTGCAGCTGAAGGATTTTTCTCCTATAAAAATGCAATTTCGAAACTTGTGATTGTCAAGATAGCCAACTCAGTGACTGACTTGTATTTTTCTCAGAGCTAACTTTTCTCCAAGCTGTACTGCAGTAAATCTATATAATAATAATAATATAAAGCCTATGATAATAAGTTTTGTATTATAAGCCAAACGTTTCAGAAATTGCATTAATTGCCCAAAAATTGTTAAAAAAGAGTGACTACAAAAGGTTTTTTCACTCCTCGTCTGCAGACGAAGCAGTACAAAGGGACGAACAAGACAGCAACAGCCTCCACCTCCCCGTTGCGACTCAATCGGCTCTCCTTGCGAAGCTCCGCGAATAAACGTGGAGAGAGTTGATGAGGACGCGGATAACAGCGCAGAGAATGGATACCAATCTGACTCGGAGTCGAGCGATGATGAACCCCTGTCTTTCACACCTTGCACCGATGATTTGTTTGTTGGAGGTGGGTGTTACTGACGTTATAGTTCCTTGCTGTAATGAGTAACGGAGTATACGTGCGTACGTACATACATCCCGTTGCTTGTTTATGCTATATCTGATTAACCATTGCAGCTAATGTCTTCATGTTTTGAGAGATTTTACTTTAGTTGATTACACAGACTTTTTGACTTAGACTAATTTTCAAGGTCATCACAATACTTTGACCATTATTCGAACTCTTGTATGAAATATCTCATGAACTGTTTGAGTTTGAATAAAACTTTATCCTCAAGAGAAGCATACAAACTTAATGTCAAGTAGCAAAAATTATACTGTTGATTAGTTCCAAATATTCACCTCTCCCCAGATTTAGCCTCTGATGACGAGGCCCCACCTCGCCCCTCTGTGTCGCCCCTGACGACCAACAGTCCCGACCCCATCACAACGACGGGCAACTGGTTACAGGACGCTCATCGCAGCACCATGTGGCTCGGCACCGAAGACGGATGGTAGGCATAACTACAGTAGCCTATGTCTTTTGATACAGATATAGTGCTCTTTCTGAAGGAAAAGTTTCACCAAATCCTCCCCTCTGAAAAATGGAAAATGGCATCCCTGCCAATAACCAACAACAGTCAGTGAAGCTGCAATGCAGATGATTTTGATAATGATGTTTTTATTTTTATACAAATTGGGAAAGTAAAAGTCATGTTGTATACCTTCCAGTACGAAAGATTTCTCTCTCTTACGGTCATCCAGTTCTATCATGGTATTTGTATCCGCCAGGCTCCATGATTGTCTAAGCATCTTTTGCCTCGTAGATCACTATAAATAACCAGTCAATAAAAGGGCTTGAAATCGAGCATATTGATTGTGTCTAGGTGAGCTGCCATCAAATTTCAAATCACAAGTAGTCATCAGCTAAATATAGCAATGAGTAACTATCCTTCATCTTTATGAGGCAAAACTGCTGAGACGATCAGAGGAATTGAAGAAGATGTAGATCGAAGTACCCTGACGGAGCAGGTTGGCTTGAAGCACCATCAATGATTTATTTACTATCGGGAGTCGAAATAAACAATGTGTCTGTTACTACATATATAGAAATAGAAAAACAATAAGGGGAATGTTTCAACCTTCGATCTTATCATTGAGGCCTTGCGGTTGGAACGTTAGATGCTGAACAATCCATCTCCGTTCCAGTGCTCTCCTGGAGAGGATTCAGTCTAAATCCACATTTTGAACGAAACTACTCACTCCACATAGTAACAATTTCTATTTCCCCATCGACATTGCGAGGTCAATTCTGTCTTCATAACTACATATATAGAAAGTTCAAAAGTTGTACCCCCATATTTCATCTAAAACATTAAGAAGGTTTGATTTTAATTCTCTGACAGGCTTGCTCTAATTATCTCCCACATACTTGTCAGTTGCAATTTTCTTTTATTATATGGCGAGCAGTGAAATACTGGGATTTATCAGTGAAACTGCGAACGGTGACTGATATAATTTGACATCATAACACAATGGTCTCACGCGGCGAATTGGCTTATGACGTCACTGTGTTACTGTGGTGACGGGCTGTTCCTAGCGGCCGCTCGGCGTGAAAATGACCCTTTTCGGACGTAATTACATGGATAATATCATATAATAAATAGAATATCCGTCAATTCTTGACAAATACCATGTTTATCTCATCTTGTGAGGTAGAAAAGTTATATATTTTCACTCGTGAAAATATAACCTTTCTACCTCACTCGATGAGATAAACATGGTATTAGTCAAGAAAAGACAGATATCCTCTATATCTTTGTCCGAACTTTATGTTTCTGTGTCAAAATTAGTCATCTGAGATCTTTTCATTCTTGTTTTTCAGCATCCATATTTTCCAGTGTACAGACAATATAAAAACAACGAAAAACAAACTGAAAATACAGCATGGCTCACCAGTGTATGGAATTGTGTAAGTATTGGGTCCCGTATAGACAGCAATTTTGTGACATATGTTTCACTGTCATTATGTAGATGCAAGGCTTTGATTCTAGGATTAGATCTCAACCCCATGTTTAATGTCAAGCCTTGGTCACAAATTATTACCATGAAGTATTTGGTTCTTACACACATAAATCTAAAACATACTCCTTTTATAAGCACTAGATAGAAGTTTTAGAGATTCATGTGATCTTCAGTATTGTAGAGTTTCATAATAAAGGGTGGTGAGGTTGGTGGAGGTTGTGAGGTTGGTGGAGGTTGTGAGGTTGGTGGAGGTTGTGAGGTTGGTGGAGGTTGTGGGAGGTGGTGGGGATGGTGGGAGTGGTGGGGATGATGGGGGCTCACATATTGAAAAGGAGAGGGTGGGAGTACAGTGGTTGAAATTCTTTTCAGTCCCAACTGGTTATCAGTGCTTGTGGTTTGAAAAATAAACCAGTCCTTCTTAAGACTTGACAGGCCCTACATTATATTGTCACATCAAAAATCACACAAGCCAGACGGACTTGCTGAAAATAACCATCAATTGACAGTCGGGCAGGTAGCTTTTTCAGACACTCAGACTGAGTTCATCCAAATTGCATGCAACATTTTTCAAAAGGGTGAGGTTCAAGTCCCTTGATCCTTTCCTTTGGATCCATCTCTGCTTTATCGAAATGATTCCATGTGTAAACAGTTAACCATTTGTAATCATTGAGGATCAGAGATACACAACACAGTGAACAGTGTGATGATACAGTCTATACTTCACTGTGTTTCATTGGTGTCTTCTGTTACCAGAGTGTTGAGGCTGTATTGTGTAAGTTTGGAAACAACTGACATGTCCATTTTGTATTTCTTCCAGATATCTTGACAACAAAGTGTTTGTGTCGCTGGCTAATGGTGATCTGATCGTCTACAAACGAGACCTGAATGCAAACTTCACAGGTCAGTCCTTATTACTCATCTGAAGCTAAAGCATTAATAGAGAAATATTTCCTGTTGTTTCAACTTGTACTAGATCAGTACAACACATTGTTCACATTATCATTGTAATTTGAAAAAAATATTTAATGAATCGAGCTGTTCAATCGCAGAAACCTTTATTCGCCATTGAAGAACAGGATTTCGAGATTGAGGAAAACATTAATGTTGGACTGATATGTACAGAGCATGCTTCCATAATTCCTATGAAAGGAAACAAGACTTTCTGGATAACAACTTCTTTATTGTGAACATACACAAGAGTATTTGCTTACTCCTTCATCAGGTGGAATGTGGGGTACTCAGATTCTACAATCCACCCGATGAAGGAAAAAACAAATACTCCATCGTCCATATATTCCACTTCTAAGTGTTAAAAGACTTGATTCCTATGAAGACTGGATATGTTTCTTCCAGATGGATTATGGGACACAGAGCGCCCGTACACGCGTACAGTAGGGTGTGCAATGTCTCCGATCACCAAGATGCTGGCTGTGGCTGGGAAACTCTGGTGTGGATGTCAGAACGAGATACACGTCATCAACCCCCTCACTCTCAGTGTCGAGGTAAATACACAGAGGATATTGTATGACATGTTCATGTCAAACATTGATTTGTCTCCATGAAAATATTTATCACTTGACTTATACTGAGAGTGAATATTTGTCATTAATTATGTACGAGAAAGGGTTATGGGGGCGTTTCTGAAAAGTAAAAATGCACCGCTGTTTGGATTGAAATTATTTCTTTATTACTTATTTCAGTGATGTAATTTTGCTCTAAAGTGACAGTAAGTAAACCCTAAATCTTTGCTGTCACTTTGTCTTACCGGTACATGAAGATTTCATTGATCTACATTGAAATTCAGAAACTCCAACAGAAACAAATGTTGCTCTCGTCATAAGCTGGAAGTCATTGACTCTCCTATTTTGTAACTTGCCTTAGGTATGAAGTGTATTAAGCTCATTTTTTTGGCTCAGTATCAACTAATGCATTAACGAGTTATGATAAAAGTTTTTTTCAATTTTGAATTTGAAATGGGAATTCAGTTGCAGTAACTATCATACTCCTACTATTATACTACAAGTGTGAAGGGATGGATGTAGGTCTATATCAAAACATGCAGTCACAGGTCAGTCAGTGATTTCATAGGGAAACAGATTTTTATTGTTGACTGACAGATACTAGCTGTGTTTGAAGATGTTGATGGCTGTAAATATATATATTGAATGACACATTCCTATCAGTTAGGATATACAAAATCATAGTCCGTGTGTGAACACAAAATCTGCAGGAATGGATGCACGTCTGTGTAAAATCATGCAATCATTGGTCACTCGGTGACATCAGATGTTGATGGTCAATATCAAGTTCCCATCTCTCTACATTGCAGAAGACGTTCCAGGCGAACACGGACGTGAACCGGTCAGTACAGTGTATGGTGTGTTCAGGTCAGGGTGTGTGGGTTGCGTCCCAGCAGTCCTCGCGAGTCAGTCTCTTCCACGCCACTACGTATGAACCGCTCATGGACGTCAGCATCGCACAGGCCGTCTCCGCCAAACTGCAGTGTGAGTACCACAAAATTATATCGTTCAGGTGATCAAAATGCTGTTGGATGTTACCTCCCTTTCTTCATACCTTCTAATGTTCATCATTAGCTTACCATCCAGTGTTTTGCTGTCATATGGAAGATTTTACTGCTACTTCCTTCAATGTTAGTTCAGTTTATAAGACAAATTTAGTTTATGAATTGGAATATTTGTTATTAATGTACTAAACATAGATAGATATTTCTATATATAAAAACAGCTCTAAACACAGCTATACATTGAAATTTCATTTTCATTCTCTCTTGCTAAATGTGAATAGATTAATTTTATTAGAGGAGCTTTGAAATGGGACAAAATTCTTATGTTTTGTAAAATACCTTGCGTACCAGATTTCATTCACTGCAAAGAACCACTAAGAATTTTAATAAGCACAAATTTCTGTATTACTAGATTAAGCCCCTTTTAAAAAAAAGTTTGTCACCACAAGTGCCTGAATGAAAATGCCTGTATAACATTGCTATCACTGGCTTCCTCTGTGTTACAGCGGCAGACGACATCATCCGGCAGCACAAGGCAGCGTGTCTACGGATCACGGCGTTGCTCATCTGTAAAGACTTGCTGTGGGTGGGGACAAGTGCAGGGGTCATCCTCACTATCCCCACCCCCAAGATCACCTCCACCTCAACCACCGCCTCCCTCCCCACCCCCACCGTCACAGGTAAGGTATTGGCGGATGTTAGATATAGAGCATAGTAAACTAGTAATCACAATGATGTGTAATATTGTGGTTTCTAGCAATAACTATGACTGACTGACCAGCTGTAATCGTTCAGCCTCCAGAGAAAACGTTTATCACTTCCTTTTGAAACCTTTGATATACATTACCCTATGACTGAAATGCAGCTTTTGATAATCTGAAATTATTTTTTCGTTACCATGGAAATGTACTTGGAATTGATATGTTTATGGATAAATCAGAGAGTTACAAGGTGTCTCATTATATCATTTGCATATATATTAGGTAAAAGAAGATTCATAAATTTATCCAAATACATATAAACTTTGTTTTTTGTTTTACTCCATTTACATATTTTCTATCAATGATATACTCTGTTTGACGTCTTCTCTTCAGGTCTGATATACGGACACACGGGTCATGTGCGTTTCCTCACCAGCGTGGAACTCTCCGCAATTGGAGCTACGAAGTCTGACTCTAAAGATTCTCAAGGGGAGGGAACTGCTGTGCCAGATCTACATAGACGATCCTCGATGGCCGCCACCATTGCTACCATGGCAACACGGATGTTAGTGATCAGTGGCGGTGATGGATACGAGGACTTCCGTAACACGTCGGCTAACGAAGCGGCGGGCCGAGACGATAGCACAAATCATCTTCTCTTGTGGCAGGTGTGAGACACACAGACAAACGGACTGAATAGACGAGTGAATGATTGCTTCTAGTGCTGAGGCTGTGAAAGATATGTGTTTGTTTTTTTCTTGCTGGATTCTTTTGGGGAGTTTCTTCATCTCTGCCCTTGGATACCACCGGTTTACAGAAGAAGAATCATTGTTACAGGGGGATAATCAAAAGATTTAAACGGAACATTTGGCTTTTCATTCGGTCCATCATTGTTGGAGTGAGATTTTAAAACCTTTTTAAAAGCATGTGGCTTTAAATATGTCAACTTTATTCAAATAATTTTGAATTGAAAAAAAAACCCAAGACTATAATACTATCAACCATAAATGTGCATACGAAATATTTTTGTTTTTCTTATGCAATTTTTGGTTGAAAAAGACATTTTTGAGAAAGGAGTTATTTGAGAAAAAAACAAAACAAGGAGAAAAGTAATTGTAAAATATTTCCTCCGAACTTCTTTTATTTTTCATCCAGTCATGTTTTCTCTTGTGTTTTCCATTTCTAAATGCCCATAAGATTAATAATGCCACAAAATTTCATAAAATTACATATATACTAGACAACATCAAGGATAAAGCCCCGTAATCCTCCCGACACGATCTATTCAATGAATCCAGTAAGATGATTTTAGAAGCATCACTTCGAGGACCGGCCTGGACAATACAGCTGTGGTTGACTCCAAATGGATATACGGTGCTCACAGGACTGTTGGTTGTGACATGTTCAACAACCAGAACTAAGTATTTTGTTTGCAAGTATTTTAAATTGCTATTTATTTCTGTTGTACATAGTCAGTCAACTCTGTACAGTTAGACAGCTTGTCTAGACCTATATGTGAGAGGAGATGGGCGGAACATGATATCTCACGTTGTGGACAAAATCATTTAGTCTTTTATATTTCAGATTTGTCAGCAAAGGTTCCAACCAACTGATTTTTACTTTATGATTACCATACTCCCAATTAATTATTAAGTAAATACTAGAAGATCCAAAGATAATTTGAGGGATAATCCATCCTTTGCAAGTGGCCTGTCCCTATGTTAACAATCTGTGATTTCTGTAAATTTGCCACTCAGAATGGTCCTGTGCTAATTAGAAGTGAAATTGATAAAACAATTGTTTCAA
Organism: Gibbula magus; assembly: GCA_936450465.1. Taxonomy (NCBI): domain Eukaryota; kingdom Metazoa; phylum Mollusca; class Gastropoda; order Trochida; family Trochidae; genus Gibbula; species Gibbula magus. Next base: position 72,208,069 of record OW388294.1, read on the forward strand.
TACAGGTCTTAGTGCTTGGATTGTTTACTGGAATGGTTCTGGATAGTAAGTTATAAATATTTATTTTTAAATTATTTTAATTTTAGAAACAATATATATCAGATTACTTTATATATTTGATTAATGTCATTTTGAATTATGAACTATGGTCAACTTTTTAAAGAGAATCTGGAAATGCATATGAATATCCAATGAAACGTTCAGACCCCTTGCACATGTGCCCTGATACAAAAGATATATAGTCTATAGTTTATACACTGACTTACAATCTCCTGAGACTATGAGAGCCTTGTGCAAGTGTAATGATGGCCGATCTCTGAAAGATGAAATTTTGATTATTATTTGTGTAAAATCGGTGAATAATATAATCATGAAAATGAAGGTTGAAACTTTGCGACATCACAATTGTAATAAAAGAGTACTAGTTTTATATAAATTTTAAAAAATTGTAGATAAATCTTTGTTTTTGACACAACTGGGATGATCCATGTTTCCGCCTGCATGTGATATTGGCTGTTTTGTGTCTCCTGTATGAGTGTCCGTGAAGGAGAGAGAGAGAGAGAGCCACCGTCTCGCTCCCTGGTACATGTAGCTACAAGGTAGCTCTACTAAACAGAGGTACATGTGAATGTCTCCTCCGAATCAATTAACATGGGGAATAGTCATGTGCCAAATGTCTTGTTTTTTGTTAAAATTGTTGATTTGAATAATTAAGATTGTTATCAAGGCTGTTTCAAAGGTATGTTTCCTTGACTCGGGATGTGGCTGTCTAAATATTGGGTTTGAGCATTCTATAAAATTATTTAGATATTAATAATTTATTCTAAAGTTTACTTTTGTGAAACGAGATATAAATAATTTCTATTTATGTTCAATTGTGGACAACTCTGAACTTCAAAATGATAATTATTTTCATAAAAATCAGACCATATTACAGTATTTTGATGAAGGCAAAAGTTAATAGTTGAATGTATGTTATGAAATATACTTATGATTATTATAAAAAAACCTCAAGAGAAGCTTCAGAAGTTAGGGAAGGATCCCTTGCACAAAGCTACCTTAGCACTGAGTCATTACTTAACCAATTATTGGACTTTAGCACTGAGTTGGATTCTGTCTAAGGGATCTGAGCGCACTTGGCCCAGACAAGTATGAGTTGCATCCCCTGTGTGGCGATAATGCCTTTATCTACACACCAAGTGCTATGTGGAGCAATAGACTGTTCTAGCTAACTCAGGGTTAATGTTTCAATCCTTAGATCTACATATCACCCTGGAGGTGAAGGTCACTCCTGGCATGTTAGGATTACCTGCCCCTCATTACAAGTAGTATGCATCAGATCGGTAATAAATCCTGCCCAAATGGAGAAACAAACAATACTATCAATGCTTTTTCTCTTTGCTGCTTTTTCATAATATTCACATGCAACAGTTAACCCATTGGCAAACAGCAATCTACAGTATAAAAAGAGAATCAAGCAAACATACCTACAGAGATAAGTATATAGTTCTACAGTGATGACTTGTTCAAATATTTACATGGGTTCATGTTCTTACAGCAGAGAGTCAATTCAAATCGTAAAGGTTTAGTTTTACAAATCTACAAACCAATCAGGTAATTGAAGGATGCAGGAATAGGGACTCTGCCTTTAGGGTGAATGTAGATCAAAGGATTGGAACATAACTCTTAAGTTCCAAAGGTTTATGACAGACAGGTGGACGAACAGACATTCAATTGTGTCTCTGTTGTTAGTGCCTTATCCTTCTGTCTCCTCCCAACTCCAACCTTGTGAACTGTGTGTATTAAATCTGATCTATGTATTTATTATGTTCATATTGTACAGGAGACAAGTGTTATACCATGTGCTATAGGACAAGGACAGTGGTTACAAGCTAGCTCACTCCAACACCCTGTAACACTTTGTAACACACTGTAACACACTGTAACACAATGTTGCAGTGAGCTATACATATGAGCTGTGTCGCAGTACAGATACCTGCACCTACAAGATGTGAAATTTATTAATATTTATATCTAGTTTTTGTCAAATTAGAAGATTTGTGTTGTTTCATATCATGCCTTCACTGTTGTGCTAGATGCACTGATCATGTGTTAGCAGTTCAAGTCGTCTGAACCATGTCCAATGTTGGATATGAGCTCTCCCACTAACTCATGCTTTGCTTCTAGATGAACTGCTTCTGTTTAAATATCAAATCTGTGGGTGATGTTATGCAAAGTTTCACATCTCCTGTTCGACTGATCATCATTATATCATTTTCCTCTTCTTTCTTGCTCTATTTCCATGACATGTTGCTGATGAAATCTGGTTCTGTTAATGAGAATGCATTTATAAAGCTTTTACATCTCGTAGACTCAATATTCAGTGCTCTATGTGCCCTCGAACATTAATGTTCCTCGGGGTCACTCAACCAATGCTGCCACTCTCAGCGATGTGTTCAATCTTCCTCTCAAGTTAACCAGTGCTATATCTCTCTTGATTGAGTTCATCTAAACAAGCTTTGTTCCTGGATGATCAACTGAGGGGGTCATTTTGAACAATCCAGAACTGATTGGACTCGTTGTGATGGTAAAGCCAAAAGAGTGGGCAAATATCCACAGGACCCCCACGAGGAACATCACTGCAAACCATTTGTAATTACAAATTTAATAATTCTTTTCTTTTCCTGATTTGAAATAATCTTACTAATTTCCTAGAACAAGATTTTCTATAAACTCTTAGCGCTAAGTTAAATAATGTATGTTAACATTGGCTAACAACTATCTTAGTACCAAGAGAGCTTCTGGTTCTGGATAAAGGGAATGATATTGTCAATGTGGAGATGTATTTTTCTGCTTCTGTTTCGAAGAACAATGTTCTTTAATCAGTTTTGTTATATTTCGTGGAAAGGTACAAACTCCTCATAAACTATTCCAACTTGAGCAGTATGTTGATATTTTGTGATAAATTGGAACCAGAATTATCTTTTGTATGAAATGAAAGACAGGTTGTTATGCCTCCACTCTTGGGTAATTGTGTATCATTTAACGTATATTTAACTATGACAGGTTTATAAAGTGTATTTGTTATCCAGTATGATGAAATCCTACCAATGTTGCCATGACAACAGCCGATGTGATAATGTTCTTTAAACACGCCTGTGAGTCCCACCCAGATAAAGTCCCATCAAAGATATTATCATATTGTATTTTAAAGTTGGAACTGCATTTATTTTCACCTTCATTTAAATATCAAGAATATTTTTTAGCACTTGGATGACATTTTAAGTGATTGATTATTTGTTTAATTATATTTTTTCTTTCATGTAATATCTGTTCATATCCAAGAGAAACATATTTTTTTGTTTCATTATATTCTAGTTAAACCTAAAGTATTTTTTAGACATTTATGTTTGTATTCCATTAATTATGGATAGTCAATATTTTTTTTCTCAAGGCAATCAGACAGTGTCAGTACACCATGTCATTAAACTTTATGTACACGTATTGTACAAGTACATTTACAAAGTATTGTTTTTAAAACTGTTTATAATCTTTTGTGGACTTCTTTTTTACAGTCACGTCCATTTATTTTGAATTTTGTCCATATATAAGGAAAACCGTAAATATATTAGCTGATTTTTCAAGTATATTATCATAAAAAAATACCTATCACTGCCTATTTATTCACTGCCACAAAATGCAATTTCATCAAACCAATTCAACTTTCATTTACAAAGCAAATGAATTTTTTTTAGTCCCAGATAAAAACTGTTATATATATGTTATAGCCATCCCCTGAGGCAGTTTGTGACTGCTGAGAATTAGGTGGTTTGATGTATGAACTGAATTCAGTATTAACCATGTCATTTCAGAGAGCAATGCACCGTCTTTATTCACCTTTAGTTGAGCTGATAAATTAAGCATCACATATCATGACAGGTCATGTTCCTCAGTTCCTCTGCTGTACATAAGATTGTTTGTTCCCTATTCATGATCATTTGTTCCCAATGAAGGCGACATCTTCATATGCAAAGTGTTCATGTTAACAGCCTGCATGCTCTGGTCAAGTTCATGTCGCCACTGCAAGGTTTCTGTGTAAAGAGTGGGTGATGTGTGTAATTAGAGCAACGAATTGTCCTTTAGGAAGCTATGTTCATTGTTCAAAGTTGTTAAATATCATTCTGCCTGTACATGCATTTTAAGAGGTTCAAATTTCTGCCTTTATGAGATGCAGATATTGTTGCTAAAATCAAAATATTAAGTGCCTAAATACCATATTTTAACAGATGTAAGATGTATATTACTGAAACTAAACTGTCCAAAGTACAATGTTCATGTTTACTTTGTTCATGTTTACTATTAAATATCTTGAGGTATCTTTCTATTAGTGATTTTCCATAAGGAACAGCAGAATTAATTGAGTTTACTGCAAGCATTTGTTCATATGGATGGTGGAAACACAATTGTTGCAGAACATTTTTGACAGAATATATCTGTCTCTCATCTGTCTGAAAGTTTATGGCCTTGCACTGTTTCATTGTGTCCGTGTACACTTATAGTTACTATGTACATATGTACAGTGAGTTGTGTACAGTATCCATCCCCAGGAGAAATGACGTAACATCGCCTCCCTTCCCAGAGTTCCCTGCCCCCTTCCCCCGACCCAATCTAGTCTAGTAACAAGGCAAAGCATCGACAGCATGTTATTAAGTGCATATATTGTAGTGCAATTTATTTATAAAATTTGTGAAATCAACCAAACTCGGATCGGTGTGATCAAGGTTAAAATAACATTACAATTCAACTCGTCACAGTCTTTCGTGTGATCCTTTATTTTTTAATAATTTCATTACTGTTTGTATCATTGAAGAAGTTTTTGTAATATATAAAGCATTAGACTGGTGATACGTTTTAATGGAGGTAGAGCCTTGGTTGTGAGGTTATTTATATTTCTCATATTTATTTATACCTGAAGAAACACAGGTTGGTTGTGATGTAGATATAGTTCAGGCTCCAGATTTTCGAAGCCTAAGTCTTAAGAATATCTTCATCAGTGTAAATGTATCACATTTCTGTTTGTTTGAGCAGTGAAAGAGTTTCGACAATCTATGCTCAGAATCTCCCAAAATGGCTGTGATGTTGCAATGTGGAGTGCCATAGATTAAAGAAAAAAACTGAAATTCGTTTTTGACAAACGGAATACTAAAGATTAAAATTGTTAGATTGAACCATACTTGGGTTAGTGAGTGGATCACACGAGAGACTGTGACTGTGTACTGGGCTGTACAGTTCTGTGTCTGTACAGACAACGGACAGACAGACTGCCAGACAGACGAGTCTTCTACAGTCAGGATCACGCATGGTCAGTGTTAACAATCATAATACAAAAATAAAATTATAAAAATAGACATCAAGACTTGTGTTGTTCTTCTGGTAGTAATTTTTATGAACTCTCAATCACAGTAAATATATTTTTTAGCGAACGTCAGGGGAAATTTCAGTACTTAGCAAAATTTTAAAAACATATCATAGTTTGGTCATAGTTTGATCCAGAAACCCTTATTACACAGACTTCATTGCTTGATCTCTAATAGTATATGAAAGGGAATAAAAAAAACCACATCATTTCAGTATACTTCATAGAACCCTTCTGTGAAACATTAATGTAAAGAAGAGATCGCTTGTAAAGTGCACATCCACAATGAACATATTTACATGTCCTTGACAAAATTAAGAAAATCAGTGCTAATGGACATGTAATATTCCCAGATGGTACTGATAAGTTGATTGTGTAAAGATAAAACAGATCCAGAACAGAACAGCATTTCTAAGGGGCATTAAAATGGAACAGGTAACACTTCAAATATATGTAATGATCTACACTTTATTTGATTTTTAAATCACAGGCCTTTTTAGACTTATTGAGAATTGCGGAACCCCCCCACTGAAGTTCCTTGCAGGATCATAGTTTGTTCATTTGGTGCTCAACCCCCTCAAATATTGACGTGATAGGGATTATTCCCTAACCTTTAAACGACTTCTCCGAAATCAGTTGACAAAGAAGCTGAACTAACTTCTTTGTTACATGGAGACTTCCATTTGTTTATTTTGATCCACCCTCAGATGTGGGCATGGCAGACTAAAATACTTAAACGTTTATTCCAAAGAACCACTCATGTTTGAAATCTCAAATTTTGGAAAATAATCTTTGGATGGAAACTAAGACTTGTAAATTATATTACTTAACATCCAAAATTAAGGGCATGCAGGGGATGCATAATAAAGTGGATCGCCATCCTAGGGCTATGATTAAATGTAGAAGGTCATTGTCGTGACCTTTTAATGTTATGACTGTAGCACCAATATTAAGCCAAATACAGCTTATATAACCTTGAGTCGGTGATATGAGGTATAACAAGTGCGGTCAAATAAGGATGGAAAAGAGTCGAACCAACCACAAATTGCAACACAAATAATTAAAATATTAATCATTTTGAATTTGGGTAACTGTTTCGAAATAAAACATAGATAATTAAAATCACATGATGATATCATTCTAATTAGTGCATTTGGAAAGCTATGTTTACGAATATAACAAAATTTATGTAAGTGATTAAAAAGGGCCCTTGAAGATTAAGAAATTACATGTAGTGGGTATATAGTAGCACGAAAACGTGAGACAACTTTGGATTCAACTCCTTTGTTTAGATTTTGACATTGATTAATGAACATTGGCAAATATATAGAAAAATTATTTACAAATTGTTTAAGATAAGACAATAGCTGGTCAGACCGCAGTTTCGCTCCAAAAACTATGTTATCTGCCGAGACATGGAACAAAAACTAGATTGTCGTGGAGTTCTTCAGATAGCTTCAAACATTTTTCATGACTCGGTTGTTTCTAATCTGCAATATATTTGATTCTAGCTTTTCAAATGTGTCCTTGAAGATTTGCCAAATATTTTCAATGGAGTTCTGCTCTGATGAAATGACAAGAATATTATATTTTGCATGTCATTTCAAGAAATTAATGTTTTGGTGTGCGCTTATGTCATGTCTTGTTGTATAACAATCAAATGTCCACTTTATCCAGTATTTTTAATACAGCACAACCTTTTGTAAAAGTTTATAGTATTTCCTCTAATCAATGCGACCAGTAACTTTCAAAAACGGCATTAAACCTAATTTTACAATCTCATCCACGCCATCAGAGACGACAAAAACATTGATTTCGGCCGGATGCTAACTGCAACTTGAAATCTGACAATAACTCAATATAATGATACTCCAAGGTAACACTGATGTTCTTCTTCACTGATTTCAACCCTGTTTCTTAAAAAGTCCATAGTTTGCTTCCGTTTTCAACATCGTTAAAGAGGAAGTCGTCTGCTACAGTGTCGTCACGTGACCCTGCCAAACGACAGGGTGACAATGCTGAGAATATCATACTTATGTCAGAAATGCAGGGTATTAACAAACAATGATGAAAACACTGAGCGGCAACACAGCTACTACTTGAAATGAGGCTTATTTTTTGGTTTGATACTACCAAGTTATGGAACCAATCCGGTAGGATATAATCCTTACAAACACAATATTCATTATTTGGAAGTAACCAGTTTAAGATACAACCAGACATTGATTAATAGGACAGTCATATTATAAAGCTGATGCTTTCACCCTGCAACTGCCTCTATGCCGTTCAGATCTGAACCACCCCGACAGTCTCCGCACAGGGATGAACATTTTAGATCATCGCGTTTACAGGATTGCTTCATCGAGGTGCACATTACAGTTTTACGGTTGTAGGAAATGCCCTTTGGGGCAGGTGGTAGGTCTTGCAGCTGAGGAATCAATTAGTGATTCAGAACTCTCCAACCCCAGTCTTCAGATTTCATTCCTTCAATACCTTTCCAGTGATGCACTTGCAAGTAAACCCAAAGGCTATGGTGTCTAGCTGCTACTGAAGTTGGTGGAAGACTTGGAGGATGAAGATGGCTGAAGCTCAAGACCACCTTTTCTCCGAGACGCCTGTATCTTAAATAAATCCAGTAAATATAAAGACAGAAATGCGTCTTTTCCTGCAGCAACAATTTGACCTCAAGAACATCTGTTTCAAGCTGATGAAAAGTTCTTGTCTTGTTCTGAAGTCAGGGTTGGTCTTTTAGCTGTTCAGTGGACCAGCTATTAAAATTCAATGGAACCTTGAGATTTTACCACAAACCTGCTAGTGCATAGAGAAACGATAATGTATCTTTACGAAGTGTGTTCTTTGTTCTGAAGATGACCTGGGCCTTTGTTTCGAATTTCTGGAACAGAATAGAAAACGTTCCTTCTGGGAATATAGAACCGTGCTTTAGTGAAATTTAACTGTTGTTAACGTACCGCCGTTGTCTAATCTGAGATGTGCCATGTAGATAGTTGTATCTACTATTGTAGTGATTTTTAACAGACTGACAATACATGTCACACATTTAGCCATGGCAGACATTGAACAAAGAAACGCCATCAATGACATAGTGTACTTAGTATTTCTGGTTTGTGGTCGTTTGTATCCACCAGGTCCACAAGCATTTACATGATCCACACAAGACATTGATCTCGTCCATTCCAGTTACCCTTGTGAGTTCACCAAACGTCTTCTCATTAGGACGTGTTCGATAGCACAGTAGTTAGCGCATTGGGCTTCGGATCAAGAGGTCCGGGGTTCGAATCCTGCCAGGGGCACGGCAACTTTGTCTGCGGTAGAGAACTGTTCTACACGCAGTAAAGTTTGGTTGCAATGCTACATTGAATTTCAGCGTAGTAACACCCATCTTTCGCTAGTTCCAGCCGATGCTAGCAGATTTCACCGCAATGCATAGCCAAATGGCGTTGCGGGCTTTCTCTCTGCCATAATACAAGCAGCCGCGATATAAGTGAAATACTCTTGAAAGCGGCGTTAAACCCAAACTCACCTCACCTCACCTCTATTACTACGTCAGTTGGAAATCCAGAAACAGAACGACGAACATGTTCTACTCAAGCTTTCCCATCATGTTTTATTTCTTGATAAGTATGGACAATGACTTCCTCCTCGAAACTTGTATCAGATTCTTATGGTTCTGTAGACTCACAGGGAAGTGGAATGTCATAAATTATCGCAAGTAGGAGTGAAGAAGTGAAGGCTCTTATTGATTGTACAACAGCCTTGCCTGTAAGAAGGTGTCCTTCTCTGCATAAGTAGCGCATGGAGACCAGGGCCGTGTTCAAGAGAGGTTTCTAAGTAAACGCTCAATTAGCGATTACTTTTAAACCTCTCTTGAACGCGATTGCTCAATGTAGCGCTACGTAACAAAGCGAGCGAACTTTGAGGTTCTGCACCGTATCGTTCAGAAGAGAATGAGCGCTACTTGAGCGCTACTTAAGCGCTACATTGAGCAATCAATGAGCGATTATAAGCGCTCGCTGTCATGGATGTTATGGAACAGAGCCCAGGGCTCCGTTGCATATCAACGAGCGCTTAAATTGCTCATTGATCGCTAATTGAGTGATTACTTTGAAACCTCTCTTGAACACGGCCAAGAACATGCCTTTGGTAGAACAGTACATCCGAGGGAACTCATCTCATTCTCGTTACAGTTGTTCTATCTCAGCGATGATGGTCGAGGGTACTATATATAATTTTGAAATATGAGTTTGAATATCGCTTTGGCATCGTTCATTTTCCAGTGCAAACATACAATGCATGTATACATATTAAATGACATGTATATATAATTTCGAAGCAAAGTCGTCCCTCGATGATTATCAACAACGCCGGTGATGTACCCGATGGCTGAATACTGATTTATGATCACTAGAGTTACACAATATTTCTCTTTACGTGTACATTCTACAACTAATGGCAAAGCACTTCATGCAAATATGTGTATCCATGTATACATGTATTCCCATTATATCTACCAAAGAAGACATCTTACTGTGGAAATAATACTTGACTTATCTATTATCCAATTTCTCTTACTGCCAAGGTGATACAAAGACATGCATATGTTTGGTGGTATAAACGGACAATTAACAAATTACCATTAGCATTAACAACTATTTGTAATTTTTATATTCTCCTCTAGGTACTTTCAATAACTGGATTGCTTTTTGTCCTGACATGTACCTTCGGCAAAGTTGAAGGTAAGTTATTCTGTACAACGTTATTCCAACGTCTTTTTTGTTATTATATCCGTTGCTCGTTATTAGCGCAAACTGGGGGATGAAGTCATGGGATGTTCTCAAGATCTTATCTCTAGATTCTTTTCACATTGTCCGTTCACCACGGTAGGAGTACTGCTCCATAGCGTTCTGTACCCTTGACCTTCCCTTTAATGTAAAAAAACGAGACTTTTACCCTTGTCAGCGGGATGTCCCTTTTGTGAACTTGTCACTGCATTCTCTTCCAATCTTCCACAAAGCTTCTCTTAAGGAAGATGTAGCGCTCATTAGAATCCAGTGACCTTGACTTTAATCCCAAGGTTACAGCGAAACTTTGAAGTTTTCGTCATGTAAACTTGCATGTAAAGCCTGTCAGCGTGGTATCTCAAGAACCGTTCACTGGATTCTCTTCATTTTACACAAACATGCTTCACCTATGGGAGAGTAATGGTTGACTAGGTTTTCGGGATTTTTGAAGTGATCCCCTCTTATGTTTACAAGCAAAAGCTCTTCTGGTTAATATTTCCGACAATAAACTTTATTTTGAGCTCCCTAAACAAGACTGTATACCTTTAATTTTTTTCGTTTTTTTGCGTGAGCACTTCCTATCTCGAAGAGCTTTTGTCAAATACTCTTTTACACTTGTGTTGATAACCGTTTTTATACATATATGAAGTTTTTGTCTTTATAATTTAAATTATATAAGAACATGATAGGATGTTAGCAATACCTTATTCGTATGCATCGATTTACTCACTTGAGTATATTTACTCACGCAAATTTGCTGACAGGAGTAAATTGGTCATGACAAAGCTCTTTTCTTTTGGTTTCAGAAAATCTGCGAGTTTAAAGGCGCTGTAACACATTTTTCTCACTGACATAATCGCACGAACAGTTAAATAAGTGTTACCAATGGTAAAATAATACTCCTGGTAGAAGGTACTTCAAGTGAACTGACCGATGTAGCGATTCCTAAACACTCAAAGTAGAGTTTTATATATCGTACCATGATAGAATGGTCAATTATCTTGCTGTCTGAACTCTCAATTTCGCATGAGACCTCTACCTCTCACACAGACGAGTTTCACACCACCTTACCTTTATACGTCGCATCGTTTTCTTACGGATAACCGTTTTCTAGTGAAACGGCTTATCGGGTCGTGTAACGAGATGTTTTACCCTTTAACATAACAATATATTGTATATACTTTAATGATAAATAGCAAATTTGAGAAAACAAAATATGCAAACAAACATATCTACAGCACCTTTAACAACATATATTTATGAAATACTCCCCATTGTTGTCAATGTCCTGTATTAGTAACACAATTATGAAGAATATCAATAATAATGTCAACGTTTATGCTAATAAACTAGTTCGAGGCATCACTATTTGGAGTACATTTCTTCCCTGGAAGAACTGTGCTTTCGATGAAGCTACTTATAGAGGTCCGCACCTCCTGTGTTAGGTACCCATTTGTACAGCTGCGTGAACTGAGTGCAATGCATCTTCTTTGCATGTTTTCATGTTTCGAAACGCCATTTTGTTCTTCATGTAGGTGTGTCCTGCAAAGCCTGTCACCAGGTAGATAAACCAGACAACTGCAGAGTTTCCATTCCTTGTGGGGCTGGAGAGGTAAGCTTTGATGATCATTCTGTAATTGTTACCTTCAGCATATTCATTTATTTTATACAAAAACCAATGATGAAAAACGTAAGAACCGTATTAAGCTGATTTTCCAGTATATGATTAAATTGATTATATAAGCAAAACGCATGAACACTCACTCTTGTAGAATTTATGAAGAATGCTAATTAAAGACATAAGAGTTGGATCACTGTTGAAATCACGCTGCACGTTGGTAAGTGCAAAACAATCATGTGTTACTGAAGCGTTTTATGGCATGGCGATATCGCCTTGTAATATTTCATGAGGCACATACAAATATTGCGAGATGACTTGAAGCGATCAAGAAGATGTAGTCGACCTAGTAGTAGCAGCATTTGCCGTTTCAACGAGCCTGAATGCTGATATTTTTTTGGTGTTGAAAAGGTATATTTACGAAAGCCTATAACCGCCAAATTCGAAAGAGAAAAAAATATTTTAATCTCGTAATTACGACTTTCTTTCTCGTAATTACGACTTTATAATCTCGTAATTACGACTTTATATCTCGTAATTACGAGAAATAAACTCGTAATTACGACTTTATAATCTCGTAATTACGACTTTATAATCTCGTAATTACGAGTTTTAATCTCGTAATTACGACTTTATAATCTCGTAATTACGAGAAATAAACTCGTAATTACGACTTTATAATCTCGTAATTACGACTTTATAATCTCGTAATTACGAGAAATTATGGAAGCCTTTAAGGGCCAGATAAAATATCTTTTTATCTCCTGTAACTGGAAATTACCAGTTATCTTCTGGAAATTACCAGTTATCTTCTGGAAATTACCAATTATCTTCTGGAAATTACCAGTTAGCTTTTGGGAATTACCAATTATCATCTGGAAATTACCAGTTATCTTCTTGAAATTACCAGTTATCATCTGGAAATTACCAGTTATCTTCTGGAAATTACCAGTTATCATCTGGAAATTACCAGTTATCTTCTGGAAATTACCAGTTATCTTCTGGAAATTACCAGTTATCTTCTGGAAATTACCAGTTAGCTTCTTGAAATTACCAGTTATCTGGAAATTACCAGTTATCTTTTGGAAATTACCAGTTATCAAGTCATTTGCTAACTAGTTATTTCCAGATACTATGTGGAATTTCCAGTTAGTTTGGATACTTTTTAAATGTTTACATGGCCCGAAAATAAAGCTTCCGTATTTTATCTGTTTGTGTTTATCTACGAAAGCCTACAAGGGCCAAATTCAATGACAACATTTTTTTGTTGTAGTTTCAACTTTTAAAGGTGTAATTACAAGTTTAGAAAGTTGTATATTCAAGTTATAAAGTTGTATATTCAAGTTTTAAAGTTGTTATTACAAGTTGTAATTTCGTACAAGTTCAGAAAGGTGAAATTACAAGTTTTAAAGGTGTAATTACAAGTTTAGAAAGTTGTATATTCAAATTTAGAAAGGTATAAGGGGGGGGGGGGGGGGGGGGGGGGGGGGGCAGAAGTCGGTAAGACCCCACTAATCACCCTAATCTGGATCCGCCACTGAGTTTGAATTATACATGTTGTAGGCCTGTGTTTATTAGTATCAAAGTGACTTGTCATATTCCATGTGTGCATAATAAAGTGCCAAAATGCTTGTACTTGTATTTTGCTTGTATACGTCCACAAACTACAGTTTGATGTCACTAAGAAACAACTTAGCACTTTTTTGCTATATTGGTTTCATATGTAGAACAATAGCATCTCAAATTATCTTCTTAAGTCCACAATGAGGATACAATAATGGCCTCCTACACAGAGGTAGGTAAACTACACTGTACAGGGTTCTAACTGAGCATTAGAAGTTTAAGCGTCGAAAAGATCGGGATCATACACCTGTGCGATGCGCACATATTTCTTACAAAACACAACAGATGGAGATGTAGCATTATATTTGATTCTGGTGAAATAACAATTAATGTATAGTGTTGCAAATTGCCGCTGCTACAGGATTTTGAAGGAACTACGACAACTTTCAAACTTGAATATACAACTTTTAAAACTTGAATATATAATTTTTAAAACTTGTATATACAACTTTTAAAACATGAATATACAACTTTTAAAACTTGTAATTACAACTTTACAAGTTGTAATTACAACTTTTAAACTTGAATATACAACTTTTAAAACTTGAATATATAACTTTTAAAACTTGAATATATAACTTTTAAAACTTGAATATACAACTTTTAAAACTTGTAATTTCACCTTTACAAGTTGTAATTACAACTTTGAAACTTGAATATACAACTTTTTAAAGTTGTAATTACAACTTTAAACAAAAATGTTGTCACTGAGTTTGGCCCTTGTAGGCTTTCGTATTTATCATATGAAGTTTAATGTCATATAACCATTCTTCTTTCTCCCGTTTCGAGAAACCGTAGCATCTAGAATGTATAGTTCTGTTTGTGCATTTGACTGTACACCACGAAACAGTACCTGGAAATTTCCAGATGCTAAGTGGTAATTTCCAGATGCTAAGTGGTAATTTCCAGATGCTAAGTGGTAATTTCTAGATGCTAAGTGGTAATTTCTAGATGCTAAGTGGTAATTTCTAGATGCTGAGTGGTAATTTCCAGATGCTAAGTGGTAATTTCCAGATGCTAAGTGGTAATTTCTAGATGCTAAGTGGTAATTTCTAGATGCTAAGTGGTAATTTCTAGATGCTAAGTGGTAATTTCCAGATGCTAAGTGGTAATTTCCAGATGCTAAGTGGTAATTTCTAGATGCTAAGTGGTTATTTCCAGATACTAGGTGGTTATTTCCAGATGCTAAGTTGTAATTTCTAGATGCTAAGTGGTTATTTCTAGATGCTAAGTGGTAATTTTCATTTGCTTACTGGTTATTTCCAGATACTATGTGGAAATATCCAGTTAGTTTGGATACTTTTTTAATTTTAACATGGCCCAAAAAGGCTTCCGTAATAAATAATCTCGTAATTACGACTTTCTTTCCCGTAATTACGAGTTTATAAAGTCGTAATTACGAGATATAAAGTCGTAATTACGACTTTATAAACTCGTAATTACGAGTTTATATCTCGTAATTACGAGATTATAAAGTCGTAATTACGAGAAAGAAAGTCGTAATTACGAGATTAAAACTCGTAATTACGAGATTAAAACTCGTAATTACGAGCTTAAAACTCGTAATTACGAGCTTAAAATATTTTTTTCTCTTTCGAATTTGGCGGTAATAGGCTTTCGTATATATTAAATTCACAAGCTATTGAATTCTTTTAAAACATAAAGATTTTTTTTATCATGATTGTTTTCTCTTATTTCAGATGTGTTCAACAGAAAGGTTTTCTGATGTTAACGGACTGCAGGCCTATCGACTTGGTTGTGATAATGCAGAGGTAATGTGTTATTCTCTCCTCGGCCCTGGCGAACTGTGCAAACTGTTTTATCAACTGAAGTTGGTATAAATTGGGGTTCTGGATTACCAGGAGTAGCTATTAATTTTGCATACAAAATAGACTACCAAAATTGGAAGTATTTTGGTGTATATTTCTACACTAAAATAGATGGTGGTTTAGTTGTGGTCAAGAATCCCCATTATACCTACTACTGACTAATAGCTCACATAGTCTGCTTTGTTTTTGTAGGGATGAATTGCTCCATATGATATTTACATATGTGTAGCTAAAATGACCAGATACATGTAAACTCACGGGCGAAAGAAACCATTGCTTCACATTTATTATATAAGAAAACATATAAAAAGGTATGTGAACAGATATCATTTTATTTTAGGGAACAATTTATATTAATTTTAAACAACTCTGCCAGCCACATGATTAAAAGTTCAGAAAAAAGATGTTTGTTCTTAATTCCATCATGTTCCTGTTATTGTTGTTAAGCAATGACGCAGTCACATTTAATCAATGTCGAGTGTGTCCACCTCTAGCACGTATACACTGTCTCCCTGACACGACGTCGTACAGACTTCAACAGTCCCCACATTAAGACTAGTATTCTTTCAGTGTTTGCGTCAACGTCAGTCTGTCGTGTAGACGGTGCTGACGTTGCCGAATTCGTCTCCCTGGATTGTCCCAAAGGTGCTCTGTGAGATTCAGGTTCGGGGATCGGGCTGACCAAGCAAAATTTTGTTTGTTGTGGCATAAAACGTATCTTGTTACATGTGAAGCGCGTTGAGTGGAGTTAACCTGTTGAAGTAGCGTTCTTGGTTTGTTCTGAAGGAAATGAAGAACGACTGGTGTCAGGATCTGGTTGATGTAGCCGTTAGCGCTCAGGGCGTTTAACCATTAGGTCGATCTTGGTGTCACCACAAATACCACCCCAAAACATTACCCTGCTAATGCCATGTACGTTGCATTTCTTGAACGCATCAACATCAACGTTTCTTTTGCACGTGAGTTTGTGAGAATTCAAAAACAACCATTATTCCTAAATGACGGCTGTAAACTTCAGTGAAAACTCAAGGAGGTTTAGATATTTTATGGCTGGAATTATTTTTAATGCTATGTTTAGGTATATTTCTCTGAGTAAACATTTTGTAAAAGAAAACAAATTATGTACCATTGATTTTCTAGAGATGCAGATTGATTGTGGATGCCAAGTCCCTTTTGGGTAAAAGACAAATATCCCCGAAATGTTACGAATGTTGTGAAACCGAGGACTGCAATGTCAATCTTTGTCGAAGTTCAGTAGGTCACGTGCATAATGGGGATCCTGTGACTACACTCTCTCCATCGTCAGGACAACACACCTGTCCTCCTCAGGTGATACAAAGCAACAATTCTTTAGGTACGGCACACTGTAACTTTAATTAAAGATTTAAGCTTAAACATCTAAATTTAAAGTATATACAATAATAAGGGAACACTTAAAATAAAACCACATTCATGTTAACAATTTCAAATTGTTCTAAAGAATGGTCCATACATTCATTGCACTTTACAGGTTGTCCGCAAATGTATGTCCCCTTCAAAGACAAATGTTACCTCGTCGGTCCTGGTTCTAAAAAATGGGTGACAGCCAAGACGTTCTGTCGCCAACATGGAGGCAATATGGTGTCAGTCAACTCCAAAGAGGAACACGACTTCTTGAAAGGATTAGTGAACAATGTCAATGGTGAGCAAGCAGGACTGGTTACAGCAGTTTCGTATAATTACTCAATTGGTATAATGGAAACTTTTGAACCATTGATGTGGCAGGATATGTGTTTATTTTACATATTTAGTTGTGAATGAAACTTTGTTGATGATCTGTTCATTCTGTATCAACTGGGGATAGGTTAAAAGAGGGAGTTTGAGGATAGGGTTGTTAGGGGATGGATGCCATTTTAGAATTTCTGTGAATTGTTAATTTGCTGACTGACCGTTAGAGAAATGAAATGGCCAAGTATTATTATTTAATATGTTTGTCTTTACCATATAAATAATGAAGGATGCAAACCTTGTCCAGCTACAGAGCCAATGGCTCTATTTTAAGCTCAGGCCTAAAAGGTCCGATAGGCATATGGCACGTCCAGCGTCCGTCCGTCCGTCCTTCCGTCTGTGTGTAAACTTTTGCTTTTCAGCTCATCATTGTAGATTTGGACACCCTGTAACAGCAAAGATTGGTAACAGGGGTCATGACCTATAAAACCCATTTCATCTTCTTCTCGAGTACGAAAAGCTCTAGAAAGCTGAAATTTGTGTAAACACTCTTTGGCCAAGGGGTATTCTAAATTGTTGATTTGATGACCCTATGACTCTAAATATTGGCCAGATGGGTCAAGACCTAAACAAACTATTTTTTATCTTCTTCTCCAGTACAAAAAGGTTTAGAAAGCTGTAATGTTGTGTACAGCTTCCTTGGCAAATGGGGATTCTACATTGTAGATTTGGTGACCCTGTGCCAGCAAATATTGGTCACAGGAGTCACAACTCTTACTTTCAGTCAGTACCAGGATACCTTTGCTATACATTTAGTTATGTCCTTTCTCCAAGAGTGATTGCGTATATTTGGATTATACAAATAGTTCATCCACTAAACATCAGATGGAAAAGTCTTTTTCTTGTGTTTTATTGCTTATAACATATGACTTCAGCAACGTTCATCCATGGATACTGGACAGGAGGATTCTACTCCCATGAAGCTGGTGAATATGAATACGTGGATGGAAGTCCCTTCAGTTACACTGACTGGCACAATGGCAACCCACCAACAAGCTATAGCAAGGACACCATGTACTATGTTTGGTTGGGTAATCCAGCATTTAGCCACAACATCTACAAAGATCTTCCTATGGCTACAAATTTCTATTCAGCTTCAGCCAGATATGGTATAATATGTGAAACCAATAACTGATTGAAATTATGTTTGCAAGAAATTGGAACAGTAAAACATTATAAAAGTGAAATCAAATCTTTTGAAGTTTTTTGTTTACATGGATTGATAAGATAACACTTGCTCATAAGCCAATATCAAGTAGTTACAGCCTCTTGTCAAAAGTATGACATGCCACTGACGATAAAAAGTTACCAGAATTGAAAATTGCAAATCAGTAAGGAAATACAGAGCTTAGAAATACAGAAATAAATCGTATTTGTCTCCTGTATAATGTTATTCCTGTGGATTATAGGAATATTGGGAGACAATGAATGTGCAAACTTTTAAAATGATCCAAGGAACATTTTAACGCCAGTTTAAAAGGACTCATTGGGGTTTTATTCACATAACATTAGCTCATGAGGCAAAAATGCCGCAAGAACTGTGTCTTGATCCGTGGGAGGTCATTCGTCGTTCATTTAAGGATTGTTTTACATATCTTGTGCCTCTATCGAAGTATAACAGCAACAAATTGTATAACATCGCGTAACAATCCTTATGATTACAAAATCAAAAAGTTTTTCTTTAAATATTTACACAAATCTAATATATTTGTCATTTATCATGGGAGGAAGCAGCTTATTACACGCAACAATACATGTCTGAATCAAAATTGAGGAATACTTGATCTAAAACGGTGGAAGATTTAATTTCGTTTTCCCCAGCATTCATATTCATACAATCAGAGTTCGTTTTTTTTACATTCCGCATTTTTAGATTTACCCTCATTAGCATATCACGCGATGTTCAAACATGGCTACACTTAGTGAAGCGCTTTGAGCGAAAAAGCTTGAGGACCTGTATCTATCAAAATAGTGTTCCCGGTGAAGTTAATTGTCTCTTTCGGAAAAGAAATGTATATTCCAGGTATAGGCCTACAAAATGTAGATGTTAAGACTAAATGACATATATATTTCATATTTTGCATCAACATGGTACGTACATTTGACAGACACGACCGTTTGTTCGGATGTATTGTAACGTTACAAGGTATGAATGCACGAGGTAGGGTGGCACATTTTATCTGCACTCATCGAGAAATGGCAGCAGGTTTTTGATAGCTCTCGTCCAATCAGAATCGCGGAAATAAGTGTAACAAAATCATTTTGTAATTATAAACATTTGTAGGCATAGAAGCCAATCACGTTGCTTGTTCAATCGATGCTATTAACCAATATGACTTAAACCTTTAAACGACCTCTTCTCCAAAAACAATGAGCATAGGTAACTTAAATGTTCAGAATAACATCACTGTTATCTGGACTAACGTCCCAGTTTGTAATTTAGTATTGATACCACAAAATATGAAAATATCTCTCATCATGTCCGAAAATTAAATATTTTAGAATCTTGGTCTCTTTCTAGATACTCAGTTTAACATGGAAAACAATAAACTAATACGGAAAATGAAAATATATTCCATGTTAACTCAAAAATGCCGACTGTTATGTTAGATATATGCGACGTTATATATGTTGAAAATGTATGATTTATGTATATGGTTGGTATCTTATAAAAAATTAAAGTGAGGGAAAAACAACTGATACGGACTTTCCATTTTCACCATAGGAATGTACACTGTCAGCCAAAGGAAACGCCTACTTCATTTCCCTTAAAATGAAAGATGAAATAATTTCTGAATATAAGTATTATGGTCTCCGCGTTATGCTGAAACAATAATTAATATAAAAGTCCATTAAAATCCTGGGAAAACTACGCCCATTGAAGACCACTATTTCCGGTTGATTCACTTGTGGCACCGTAAGCACGTACATATGTAGCGTCATCACCACTTTAATGCGAATGCTTACCTGTATTGTTGCTCGGTATTGTATGAAAATCTGTTTCAAATACTTTTTCTTATCAAGCACTGATCGAAAAGAAAACAAAAATGTTGTCTCATTTCAACAATCGCCATTCTTTTGTGACATGATAACTTCTGAAATTTAAATATATTATGCAGAAATGGTGCAACTTCATAATGCTATAATATTGCTAAACTGTTCATTATAGTTTCTACGAAATCTGATAAGATATCTGGTAGGCGTTTCATTTTGCGGACAATGTAGGCACTAAATATACAATAGCTGCAAGAATCACCTTGCTTATCAATACCTTCTGTCCGATTTAAAACTTCCAAAACTGTTTTGGAAACGTGAAGGGTTCATATAAAGATTTTCTATATCATATAATCTTTAATTCAGGAGCGAAATAATATCGAGTTCTTTAGTGATGAGTGTGTACTCTATGAAGAAAAGTTGCCCTGACCTTTTCGTAAAAGTTTATACTTACTGCGCAATTAACAATATGTTATCTGTTGATGCGACACATTTTCTCCTGAACTGCTGCCAATATATGGGCCACAGGGCTATACCAAACGGCATTTTCCCAGATTTCAGTTTTTTTAAAACCGCACCTTAGTATTTTCTTTGTGTGGGTGTAATTTTGTATATCACCTTAATATATATCAAATCAAAGACATATGCATGATATACGACAATATATTTGTGAGACGAGAACAGGTGTGTAGCATATGTAAATGCACATTTCAGAACAGAAATGCACATAACGACACTGATAGTCAACACATGTTGCATATTTTAATGACAATTAAAGTGGAGGGGCTATCTTGTGCATTTGTATCGTCATTGTATTGCCTTCGTCTGTCCATCGCTTCCTTATGACAACTTATTTCCTTCGTATTTTCCCTATGGGAATGTTGACCGTACCATATTTGACAGACAAAGGTTAGGTGGTTATGACTATGCACTAGTTGGAATAAAACCTGAACCTGCGACTGTCTTCTTCACTTTGATTGTAAGCTGTTGTGCTACATCTGGCGGTCATCATCACACTCGATTGGTGAGAAACAATTACACCTGATGAAGTAATAAACTTATGCTACGAAGAGTCCCATTTCTGCACAAAAATCAGTTCAAAATTGTTCAACCTCCATGTCTCATTTAGTATAATATAATTATTGAAGATCTCACGATGATTTATTCATATTCACTAGCTGGCTTTCGACACATAGAGGTCTCATCTCATTTAGTAAATATAATTTTTCTGCACAAAAATCAGTTCAAAATTGTTCAACCTTCATGTCTCATTTAGTATAATATATATATAATTGTTGAAGATCTCACGATGATTTATTCATATGCACTAGCTGGCTTTCGACACATAGAGGTCTCATCTCATTTAGTAAATATAATTGTTAAAGATCTCACGATGATTTATGCATATTCACTAGCTGGCTTTCGACCCATAGAGGTCTCATCAGGTGAATGACGTTGAGTCTGTTACAAGCGTCATTATGGCTTCACAATGCATTACATAGAAACATACATAGATACCATAAATATATATAGATGAACATCAAATTGAAGATAAGATATGCATGTATACGACACACACCTCCTTGACATAATAAAGGAAGTTGGTGCATAAGAACATGTAATATTCACAGATGGCACTGATAAATTATAGTATTTAAAGATAAAGCGAAGCATGGAAAATTAAAATTTTGCCTTAAAATGGAGCAGGTAAGTATTTGAAATAATTGTCTAGTTATGTAATATAACAAGTATGTCTTCATTGTAAAGACCGTTAACATCCAATTCATTTATTCAAACAGTATGGCATATGCACTCCGTTTCGTCTATATTTATTACCTTTTGAGGGCAATCGTCATATTAAACACATATTCTATAGCCAAGGGCAAACTATCACTCTATCATGGTGATTCGATGTCATTATTAATAATACGGTATTATGTTTTGTGTATGAGGTTACGTTACGGAACATTGACGAAAAGCCAGCCTGTGCTTGAAAATAGATAGTTTTCCTCCATTTTCCTGATTCTATAACCCTGGAAATATATACACCATTATATTCATATCCATTTCATTCTATGTTAACAACATATTTGAATATAGGTACATTTTAAAAACCTCGCGCTCGCTCAACAGATATCAATTTCCAAAAACTTGTGTAAACATATATATATATGTATGACATGGACATTCTTATCATATCATCTATTTAATTTTCATACAATCAAGATAGTTGTATGTAAAGATGTTGAAACATTTCTCTCCTTTCAAACTAAACACTGAATTCATATAAACGTGAAATTTATGGTAGTTTCATTCAAACTCAACACTTGATTTCTTCGATTTCGGAGTGAATAACATGTGTTAGTTATTTTTCAGCTTATATGATTTTTAAAAAACTTTGACCAACTAAATTGAATCACTCAACGTACTGAAATATATTTGAAATTAACAAACGATACCTCATAACATGCGAAAAATCATACGCGAAATTTATGAATGTATCCAGTTTGGCAGTCATCATAACAGTGCGTCAACTCATATGTGCCAACTTTATGGATTTTGAAGCTGTCCGCTTCGACGTTTTGATTATCGATTACAGGTTTATGAATTGTTATTATTTTATTGCATCAATTGAAAGCTTGCACAAGTCCTGGACTGACCAAAAAACTGTCAAAAATTGTGCTACAGTTTGCGACCCAAAATTAGCGGAGAAATTGCACGAATTAGAAAAGGTGTTTTCTACTCTAAATATAGATCAAATCTATTACATTCAAGCATTAAGCATTGACTTTGTGGTCTACTCGGACAATTTCATTGATTGGGCTTTTAGCACACGATTTGAGGCTGTAAACTAAATGCTTGAAACTATTTAAAATATGTCTTCGTTCAGTAGGCCTAGCGGCAATGTATCACTGCAAACACCTTTGCTGTTGACATCAGAAGTTCATATTGTAAGCTTTCTTCTGATTGGCCTATCCTATTAGCCTGCA
The DNA here is from genome assembly GCA_936450465.1 of Gibbula magus. Classification (NCBI taxonomy): domain Eukaryota; kingdom Metazoa; phylum Mollusca; class Gastropoda; order Trochida; family Trochidae; genus Gibbula; species Gibbula magus. The sequence goes on from OW388294.1 coordinate 72,231,105, forward strand.
GTACGCTAAAATCTTAGCGCAGAAAAAGCGGGTCGTGAAGTCAAGGGCGGAGAGATGATTGAAAATCTTTTCGTTACGCCCGTGACGTTGTGAAGATGGTAATAACATTACATTCTCCTTTAGATACTATCAAACGATCCAAAAGTTGGTAATTCACCGACATCTTTACAAATTGCTTATATTACTTTGGGATTTTTCATCTCGGATGTTAAGCTCATTTGCATAATACAAGTTTCAAAACGGATTTTACATTCAATGGGGAAAATAAACAAGTAAGGTATTATCAGATCTTGAATAAATTGTGGTTTGTTTCATTTACCCACACGTTAACGTTGTGATTTATTTTTATCACTAATTAATCGAGTGTAATCAGCGTAGTACGGTTAATTCAAATTAAACGAAGAAACTTTCACCCAACGTGTCTGTGCGTGATTTGTAAACGCGCCTTTGATTGGTCTACACCATAGCTCAACAGTCGTGTTACTTCCTGTCTCAGAAATCCCTTCGAGTTGTCGCAAGGGTCAATATGCATTTTCTAAAATTGCATATATGGCCCGATGCGTGAGGAAGATGCCCTTGTGATAGCAACGTGATTTATGAGTGCTTTTTAATCGTAAGATAGATGCTTATGAACTGATTGAAACCATCTCCATGAACAAGAAACCAGGGACCAATTGTTGATTTTTTAAATAATCGCGCACATCGTGTTTTTAAATTGTTTTAATTAAGAACTATTTCTAGGCACTTCACAGCCGATGTCGTGACCATCACTTTGATGTACTGTCTATGATATTACTCCGCTAAACTTGGATCAATTCTCTTACCACTTTTAACACAAAAACAGACTTCTTTTAATAATGACATAATATGATAGAGAGATTATTAACCTCGTGTGTTTACGTATCATTAATTTAATATATTTGGAACATAAAATGATGTATTATGCTCGCCAAAGGCTCGAGTAATACAATTGTTGTTCCAAAAATATGATATTAATGATACGGAAACAGTCTAGGTGTACAACTCACTCTCACTCGACAATTGTAACATGACTTCGGTCTATCCTTGATTCTGATTGGTTGATTTGCCTACGTTGAATGACAATGAATACCCGCAAATTACATTGGACGAATCACTGCGAACGTTTACATCATGTTTACAAGCTTCGGCCCGATTCAAAATTTATTTTTTTCAATCTCTCTTCATATATGTGTATTACTAACATTTGACAGGTGTCATTGTCATTTCCTAACTTGTGTATACCCGTATAGGTCACACATAACTCTCAGTATGAATTAGTTTCAAGTAACTAAAATGTTTTCAACTACTTAAATTTGTGCATGTTTGACGCCTTCTTCCATGTGGCTGTTTTTACCGAATGCCGTTGCCATGGCATGACGTCATAGTGATAAACCGTTTTGATGTCACAACGCTAGCGTCATTTTCACAATGGTTTAGGACAAATCTGAGATTTTTGTTCCTAGGTATTTTCTGTGTTGATGTCGGAGATAAATAGAGAATCTCACCCAAGTGTTCTCTGATATCGAATATATCAACGAGTGTTGATATATTTGATATCAGAAGACACGAGGGTGAGATTCTATTTAACACCCAAAATCATTCTGCATTAGTTTTCAATGAAAGATTAACATATCTGAACACAAAACTGCCATTTGGCTTCCAGTGCAGTGATGTCATAGCATTGTGACGTCATCGTGATTATGACGTCATAGCATTGTGATGTCATGTAGCTGACGCCAACTGGGCATTGTTCAAAATCTACTGTCAAAACGATATCTCCTGGGAGATATCGCTTGTTCTCATACAAGCGATATCTCCTGTGGAACCCAGTTTTGGATGATAAATAACATTCAACGAATCAACGTCTGTAGACTCGGTAATCTACGAATATATTCTGTATAGCCATTGTCGCTACAATAATTATTGTTGTCAAATGCAGAAGTGTTTGATTAATATGGACTATGATTAAAATGCATCAAGACTTAGTAGTCTGCTGATGATTACGAACGGTAGAGTAGCACGCTCTGTGATGTTGTGGCGAAAGCAATTGTTTTGTACTTTACACTTAACATTACGGTTTCGTTTCATAGACAAACAATCAACAATTATTTTGAAAATCTTAGACACTTTATTCCATTTAATAAATGTTCTCCAAAGGGATGAAACTAAAGCTGAAACACGGAAGTTTGTTCACTAAGTAAATAGTTATATAGTTTATATAATGTCTTTTATGCACCTAAGCAAGGACTAAAACTGAACCGACTTATTTGTGACTTTCTTTGCAAAAGATGCTTTTAAGGCTAAAACGTGAGATTCTAAAGATATAACTCACAGTTAATCGTTTTGGTTATACCAATATGACGAAGTGACCAGGATTTAATTCTACTGTAAACTCTCTAATCACCCCCTGGAACCCTGTACTTGCAGGGCTCCAGTGATAGTGAGTTTGTACAGCGAGAGATGCAGTGATAGTGATCGGATTAGCGAGGATAATTGATGTATGTGTGTACAAAATGCAGCTGTAAAGCAACATAGGGGTAATAAACAGTACATGATTATGATTGATGGCAAGCTGAATCTATGGCCCATTCATAAATGTATTTACTTTAACCGTTTAATGATGCATATGATTGTGGTCATGTGGTTTATTAGTCGGGGGCGTCAAAATAAAACCTTGTTGGAACACGTATGCAAATACTACGCACCATATCGACCAAATTATAGAATTAACACGAACTTTAGCCTTCAGAAACCACATTGTATCAATTTGGGAGATATTTGCTTATTCTGTGAAAAGCTATTGCTAAAATATTATACTTTACATACCTCGAAGTGATCGTGATCAGTACAAATCAGTGATCGCGGTTTGGATAAATGTGCAGTGATCGTGATTTTCTGTACGAAATTAGTAAATACTTCAAATTGAGCATCAGAATCGATGAATAATTGGATTTCAAAAGAGAAATTTGTAATAAATTTCCAGTCAGGCATCGCGGAAGATACTGTAGGGTGTGGATATTGTTCTGTAATGGGTACTTTCAAAGAAAGTAGTATACAAATCCATAGAGAGACCACAGGCTGGGGAGGAAAATATAGATATAGGTAGATATACATGTAGGTAATACACTATATACATTAAGATACTGACTGTAAACTATTATGAAAGTAGAGGCAGTTACCTAAATCTTCCTTCACAGACAATGTGCCATGAAACCCTGAAACATTTGAGATGGCATTAAGTTTTTTAATCGGCCAAAATGATCATTAAAAGAAAATGTATCACGTCAAATTGGCGATTTCTTTCTTTACACGTAAGAAAGATTGATTTGAAAGAACCCGAAATGGTATAAACCGAACCAAATTGAACGTATTCCATGCTTTAATCAAAATCAATAATTTATTTTCTCATACTCCTCCTTCTAGTTGCTCAAAGTAAAATAAAAAATCATATTTGAAATTGCTTTAATGGTCTTTTGGTCAGTGTCTGCAAAACTATTTACTGAGAAATTTTGACATTTCATCGTATAGACATGTTATAAGTACTAGTTCATTGAATGAACAAATGCGATTTCACGGCATGCTTAATTTGTCACCTCCTAGCATCTTATCTGATGTCATTGCATAGGGATACATGATGGGTAGAACTGTTAATAATGTTTCTTATAACTTTCAATCTTTCAACAACAATCATGTAAACTGGTTATGTTGTCAAAATCATAATTAATGTCCTGTCTTCTTAACATGTCCAGAATAAACATCGCATTATTATTACCACATTTACCAAAACGAAATTTGCTACACTTAAACGCATTATAAAGGTTTGATAATTGCAACTGAATTTGGTAATACACAATTTAAGCGTTTAAAATATTGATTTGTGTATAAATTGCTGTAGATCGTTTTGGACACTAATGTGGGAATTATTTCATTTAATAGGCACTTCTTTAGTTTAGTTTTGTTGTGTTGTTGGCAAGTGTTTGACAGTATACTAAGCAGCTTGAAGTTGAATATTGTGCCACACAAACGTCAAATAGACAAATCTCAAATAGAAGCGGTGTTGATATCCAATAGTAGTATATTAGTTAACAGGATGGCAAAATGGTGACAGCAAGGGATGGCATTAGTACAAATGGCATTTGAGACGTCACGCACGGTGTATGGTTACAGATTGTACTTCATGCTTGTTCTTTTCAATGGAATCAACTACTTTTTCGCTTCCTTTGCTGACGAAGCTCATATTCAGGAGTTTAATGCAAGTTATTTTCATTATATTGAAGCCCTTGACGCATATATAATTGTGAACCTAATTTCGATCAACTATTTTTCACAAATTTTCTAAAAGTATTGAAGTAAACAACTAAAGACTTTTTTTTCAATTATTATTATGCAGTACAGGGTTCCAGGGGGTGTAATTGGCGACAAACTTTGTTTAGAAGATAAGTAAATAATTAAGAAATTGTAAAACTAAAATACAACACAAACCTTAAGGATTGATATGGGTTTACAATGATCCTTAAATTTTCATTTCACTAGATCGCAATAAATTCCCCTACAGTAAAGCGAAGATCAACGTCAGTATAACATATGACGTCACATAATCTGTGATATATATATATATATATATATATATATATATCTTTTTAACGTTGCCATTCTATATATATATATATATATATATATATATATATAAATAAGATGAGTTGCTTCTCACGTGAAGTAAGGTTATATATAGAAAAGAGTAAACATCAGATGGTTTTGACTGGATCAATCTTCTTTAATACCCCATTGCCGTTAGGTGTTTGATGATCCTCGAGTCGTCCCCCATCTTCTGTTTCTTTCCACGTGGATATATATATAAATAAGATGAGTTGCTTCTCACGTGAAGTAAGGTTATATATAGAAAAGAGTAAACATCAGATGGTTTTGACTGGATCAAGTATTAAAGAAGATTGATCCAGTCAAAACCATCTGATGTTTACTCTTTTCTATATATATATATATATATATATATATATATATATATATATATATATATATATATATATATATATAGAATGGCAACGTTAAAAAGACTCCATGGTGACTCCGTGATTATCACTACATGGTGCGAAACCGTTCTGGTATTCAAACCATTTCCAGAATATGTGTTATTAACTTCTCACTTCGACTATGAAGATTTTATTAAATATACTATAAATAATGAAAATATTACCAATACAGAATACTCAGTTCGAAGTACGAATACTACTCCTGGGAATTGGTCTGTGGTGTGCTATCGGCAAGGTTGAAGGTAAGCAGGTTATACAACTTACTGTGAAGTTTTATATACAGACAAACGTGACAAAATATGATTTGTGAATGCAATGGTTATCGTGAATTGTTTTTATGCAAAAATGGATATCTTAAAAAATATAACTGTTATATGGCTTTTCCAAAAGAATTTACCAGTTACTTGAAATGACCATTATAACTATAGTTTCACAACTTGTAATATTCTTAATTATTACCCATATGGTTTAAAATAACCGAGTTAATATTATTGATATGAGCACATGTGCACATATCACGTTTGCCTAGCAACCATTGTTTCACCGCGACTTACCGTATTGTGTCGTCTGTGACGTCATAAAACGACTGTTCGTCGCAAGAGAAGTGGGCCGCTTCCTGCCTACTTTTACCCGAATGAAAACGGAATAGAATGGGTAATAAAGACATTATTACACTCGAAAGTGTGCCATATGACTTTTACGAAACTCATGCAAATTTGTATATAGCCCTCGCTCTCGCTCGGGCAATACAAAAATTCAAACTCGTGTCGTAAAAATCATATGACACACTTCCTCGGTTAATAATCTCTATATATGCACTATGTATATGCTTCATTACATAGACATAGTTAACACGTTCTCTTCCTTTATATATATTTGTCGTATATTTGTTGGAAGGTGTGACCTGTAAGGACTGCCACGATGTTGACAAACCGGGCGACTGTCGAGTGTCCACTACTTGTGGGAGTGATGAGGTATGTCGTCTGCCATGTCTTTTTACCGTAAAGTATTGCTTATTCAATAGCTTGATCTGCACTTCCTAACAATGCCTTAAACGGTTTACTTCAGATAGTTCATGTGCACCTGCATTACAATGAACTCGGTCAATCAGAAAAGTGATATGCCAATGAAGTCAAACTCAAATTCTCCTTCACAAGTTTAGTACAACGGTACAACATCAGTACAAAGCGAGAATGGAAGTGGTTTTATTGAAAAACACATGGATTTGAAAGTGGAAAGAAACGGAACGAAATTAGTATAATGGCGCCTCTTAATGTGGGATGGTCCTACCTACACCACCCAACTATGAACCCTTTTCACTTATCAGTTGTGTTTGTAAAGTGGTTCAACAGTTTTTGTGTAAACACCATTTGCATTATTTCATACAAACAAACATTTTATAAATATCAGTTTGGTTTACAGTCTTGACTTCAACTATACACCAATTAACATACATTTATGATAGAAAGGTTGCTGTATGTTATTTGCCATGTGTCAAAATCAATTGATCGATTTCGTCATAGGGGTGTATTATCATAAAATGAAAATAAGGTATAAAAGCAGTCGTTTTGGATGGTTAGCATGTAACATAAATAATTGCATTGAGAATGTTTTTGCTAAAGGACCAATTCATTAAACAAGAATGCTCCAAAGTTGCATCCTACAAGGGCCAGTACTTGGTCTGTTCTTATTTAGTCTGTATAGCAATGTTAACAAATGAACTTAATTGTCCAACACGTTTTCTGCTGGTGAATTGTCCTATGAATACTCGTCAGTAATATATGATATGAATAAACATCTTGGAGTTATTCTAGTAGAAAATGGGGAGAGCATAATATCATGTCATGACACTCTAACATGTCACTATATTCATACATATTGAGTTACAAGCAGCAAGGGCTTTTACTGGATACCCAAACATACATCTGCGAATTTTTTTTATACTTTAGGAATCATTAGAAAGGAAAATTAAACTCATTGTGGAAAATTCAAAATCTCTTTCCTGAACTACTCTCCCGAAACGACGTTTAAAAAATAATAAAAGGATATATGATCTTGAGTTGGGTAACTTGTTCCAAAGTCATTTCGTAATGAATAAAATACGTTTATAACAACCAACATGAAAACGTTTCATGAAAACGTCGATAATATTTCATTGGCTATCCATTCCAACGTAGATACAGTCACACGGTGAATTTCATCATGTGTACCTTTGTATATTTTAGTTGACCGCTATCGGTGAAATTCAGCAACAAAGGGCATTACTTGACTGATAGGTGACCCACTTCAAGGCGACTCCATGACTTTCATTGAGACTTAGTTGAGAGACGTGGTGTTATTTTTGCAATAGATGTATTCAAAATGCCCCTCTGTTCACCATGTAGAACGCATGGGTCCCTGATGAACGTTGTTTAAGAGGAGTCATTCAAATGCTGGACGTGCTTGGCAGCTTGGGTTAGACCAGTGTAATGATGCAGGAAGCATAAACTCGTCATGGTTAGGTGCATAGCTAGCTTCATTCTGACATCATCAAGTAGATACCAATGTAGATATATTTGTTCGATAATATAATGCTGTTCTGCACTAAAACAAAAAACGGTGAAACATTATTATGATGTTTTAAACAAATCATCATTATACGTCTTGGTACTGAGTTTTGGTCGGGTTACCTCACCGAGTGCATTTTTACGTCTTCCTTGTCAGATTTGTTCAACTGAAGAGTTTACCGACGTAAATGGGCTTCTGGGGTATCGACTTGGATGTGCAAATGCAGCGGTATGCAGTATTATTTGAATAGTACAGCAGGATAGTAAAATAAATATAACTAGATACATTTTAATAAGAAAATTATAGTGGCGGGCAAAAGGTAGTTTTACTGAGTATCTGAACATTTTAACAACCTAAAACAAATGCATACAATAAAACAATCCAAATTAAAATTGTGTATGTCATGTTAATTTTGAAATACCAAACTGAAATATGAACATAGTTTTTGGGTATTCGTGAGAATTATGAGTGCATATTTCCATCTTAAAATACTGCTCTTTTCGGTTATGACGTATGGTCAAAAATGTTGCAAGTAACTACCTTCTGTGTCGTCCTTCGTCTTTCGTCCTTCGTCTAAAAAACAACAATCATTTGATAATCTAAATAATGTAATCTAAATTGTAGGGTTGTTATTCATTTTGGTGACTGTACATTCATTCAGCACATCTTTAAACTACACCGATTCATTAAACCTAGTGGTAGTTATGAAGTTATCTTCAAGTATTAATTTTAAAATAAAAGACATGTTAAGAGTTACAACAACGCATTGAAACCAGAATTAAAGATTTATATTTGATAAGATTACAGGGAGCTTCCCATGTTGTTCACTGATGGACGATTTGTTTAGAGATGCAGATTGTTTATGAACGCCAAGTCCATTTTTGGAAAACGACAAACATCCACAAGATGTTACGAATGCTGTGGAACGGATGACTGCAATGCTAACATATGTCAAATTTCCGGAGGTCACGGAATTAACGGAGATCACGTGACTACACTCTCTCCGTTAGTACACCACACCTGTTCTGATCAGGTGACACAAAACAAAAATTCTTCTGGTACGTCAATCTATAAGTTACCTAATTGGTTTGATATATGATTGAAGTTTAAATCAAGATATGCATAGGTATATAAACACATAGTAAGGGCAAAAAGGAAATACACTGAGGATCAACAATTACATTTCGCTCTGTAGAAATGTTCTACATGTATATACAATAATTGCACTTTTCAGGTTGTCCGCAAATGTTTGTACCCTTCAAAGACAAATGTTACCTCGTCGGTCCTAGTGCAAAATGGATGACAGCCAAGACGTTTTGTCGCCAACATGGAGGCAACCTGGTGTCAGTCAACTCCAAAGAGGAACACGACTTCTTGAAAGGATTAGTGAACCAGGTCAATGGTGAGCAAGTAGGATTTTTATACTCCCGACCTAAAAAGGTCGGGGGTATATAGTTATACCAACGATTCCGTCCGTCCGTCCGTCCGTCCTTCCGTCCGTCCTTCCTTCCGAAGACAATTTTTGTCCGATCGATTACAGAAAAACTATTCATCTCATCCTTTTCAAATTTGGCACATGTCTTCTTTACTACTAGGAGAGGTGCAGTGCGAAGTATAAACTAAATTGGTGAAGTTTTATTATTTTTAGCGATTTTTTAAATTTGTTAACTTAGTCATATTCTGAGCATTTTTTGTCCGATCGATAACAGAAAAACTATTCATCGCATCCTTTTCAAATTTGGCACGTGTCTTCTTCACCACTAGGAGAGGTGCAGTGCGAAGTTTAAACCGAATTGGTGGTTTTTTTTTTCATTTTTGGCGATTTTTTAATTTGTTTAACTTAGTCATATTCTGAGCATTTTTGTCCGATCTATACAGAAAAAACTATTCATCTCATCCTTTTAAAATTTGGCACATGTCTTTTTCACCGCTAGGAGAGGTGCAGTGCAAAATGTAACACGATTTGGTGAATTTTTGGTGATTTTTAATTTTTTTTAATTCGTCATATTCAGAGCTAAAATGAATGAAGCTACTTCTGTGTTGTGATTTGTTGACTTTATCATTTTGTTTTTCATGTAACTTTCATCAAAAGCTACTTCTGTGTTCTTGTTGAATTAACTATTTTATATTTCCACTGGTTATATTTTGGAAAAAGTTAAATTCTCTTTCCTGTCAACCATAAACTGCTGTATATCCCTCACTGTGCTTACAGGGGTGTGCTTCCATGTACCTGTTGTTTCAAGTCACTCGAATGAATCATTATGATGAATTAATTTCCAAAATAAAGTTGAAGTCAGTGGTAATGGCAGTAGTGTATTATGTTACTCATACCTTTTCAAGTTACTATCATTCCTACTTTTACTTTTAAGAGACTTGTCCTACCCTTTTCACAAACACTTTAATCTTAGCAATTACATTTCATAGCTTATCAAGCCTTACGTGTGCGTCAAACTTTAACAGTCGGGGGTATTAGTGAGCCACGCTCACTTTTTTGCGTGTTTATTTTAGTTTTCTATAATTACTAATTTGGTATAAAATTATTATTATTATCATTTAAACAATTAAATCATTGGAGTGGCAGGATATGTGTTTAATGTACAGGTTTCAGTTATAAATGAATGTATCTAACCTTGAAGATGTTACAAAATCTAATAACTTAGAAACTTCTGTTCATTCTTTTCTAAAAGAGTCAATTTATTTTTATTTATTTGTCAAATTAGTTTAAATGCCTATTGTTGCTCAAAGTCATGAACATCATCATCAGACTTGAAAGGCCAATTCGATACTAAGCCACTTCGCTACTACGTATGGTGGCTGATTTCTGCCATTAGCGTCTTCGCTACTTCGTATTATTAGAATCTAGGGCGAAATAGCGAAGTGGCGATGAGAAGTAGCGAAGACGCGATGCGAAGTAGCGAAAACACGATGCGAAGAAACGAAGAGGCGATGCGAAGTAGCGATGCGAAATAGCTAAATAGCGAAGATTTTTGATTCGCTACTTCGCATCGCCATTTCGCTACTTATCATCGCTACTTCGCTATTTCGCATCGCCACTTCGCTTCCTCGCTACATCGTGTCTTCGCTACTTCGTCGCGAAGAGATGAAGTAGCGAAGACACGATGTAGCGAACTAGCGAAGTTGCAAATAGGCGAACTAGCGAAATAACGATGCGAAGTAGCGAAGTCATCGCGTCTTCGCTACTTCGCATCGCATCTTCGCTACTTTGCATCGCTACTTCGCATCGCAACCTCGCTACTTCGCATCGCCACTTCGCTATTTCGCCTTAGCTTATAATAACACGAAGTAGCGAAGACGCGGATGGCAGATATCAGCCACCATAGCAAACCAAAACCTTCGCGTCTTCACTAGTTTTCATCGCTTCTATGCATGGCATCTTCGCTACTTCGCATCGCGTATTCGCTACTTCGCATCGTGTCTTCGCTATTCTGCCCTTGTTTTGAAAAACACGATTTAGCGAAGACGCGAATGGCAGATATCAGATATCATATTTTTCGAACAACGTGAGAGATGTTTTCCTTCTCTTTTTTTTTTTTACAAAATACACAATTCTCGTCATTTACAAACTGCATAAAGTTTTAAAATCCTTCATGGTATTAACTATGCTGTGTAATTTTACATCATTTGAACAGCATCTGTACCGCAAAAAAACGTTCTTTCCCCATTTTAAAGACTATAGAAATGCCCACTTTTCATATACATTTGTACAATTAATACCATTATTCACACGGTTAACACATATCTTGAGCCCTTATAAGCTTTAAATCATGCAAGTTATTAAATGCCTTACTAATAATAAAGGTATATATCCGAATGCGAAATGTATTACAAATACAATACCAAACTAGTACACCTTTATGGATTAATTAATTGACACCCTCAATTTTACAATTAAAATTTGTTTGATAAGGAATTTGATAATAGTTGAAGTAGGCTCTGCTGTGCAAATACAAGTAATAAGGAGAAAGAAGACACTTGGAGGAACTATATATACATGGGTGTCTCTGTACTTCCTGAAGCTGTAAACATCAACAAGATAGGTTCTTCTTCGAACAGAGATGGTGGATATTTCATTCCTAGTGCTTATCACAATTTACTGACGTAATCGTACAATTAGTTATATATTTATTAAAATTAATATCAATCTTTATTTCAGTACTTAAAAGGCCTCAGGCCTATTGTACAAAATATACAGTGCACTGACATTTCATGAAATAATGCGATTTCTATGTACAAACGCATAAATAGAGGTTATCATGAGAGTGTGTTTTGGGATGGTCAATATCCTGCATTAGGAATAAACATTGTATTTTGCGAGCCTTGGCGAGCTAAATACATTGTGTTTATTCCTAATGCAGGATATTTACCATCCCAAAACACACGAGCATGATAACTTCTTTATCATACAATGTCATTCTTCATTCATTTTGTGCAAAACAGCATGACAACATTAATTTTAAAGTTGAACTTTACTGTAAATACGCGTATTGATATATGCAAATGAACTGCGTGCTATTCTCACAGTAAAATGACACAAAATAACGCCTCCTAAATTATGCTTTCAGTGAAAATAATTGTTATTTTTGGCATGATCTTAATTTTCAATGTTTTAATACGTTTTAAAATACGTTTTTCAAATGAAAAATAATTAAGGTGAGGACAGCGAATTTGAACTCGCGTCCTTTCGTGTAACATGAGTGTAGGGGAGTCAATCTTGAATGGGCGAGAGTTGCTTCCCTTCCGCCCGGTTGCAAATGGCGACGCACACATCACACGGAGAGCTGAACTGAATGTTAGGAAGCGAATTCTAAAATCTCCCTTACAAAAGTCACATTATAGAACAGTGAAGATTGACGTTCGATAAATGCATATGTAACTCAAACTGCCTTTGTTACCTGTGAGTATTTATAAAGTGTTTACTCTGTAGTTTTCGACTCGCGATGAACATGTTTTGGCACTGCTTGATCATAATAATTGTTTCCGTAATATGCATTGCATTATGTTTGTTTTGTCATTTCTCAAATTAATGTAGATCTATATGAAATGAAGACTGAAGTATGTCTATTTACATGAAGCTATTACGCTATTACAACTGTACGGTTATTACAGGCGTTCGAAATGTTATAATGCTTGTGACGTCATTTTCAAAAGAAGTTCCGTCACTTGACCTCTGTAATTTGCATCTTTATCCGTATATGACCCCAACGGATACCGAAAATATCCGTTGCCTTTATCCTGCCGAGAACACCATCCATTGTATGATAAAAAGATAAGCATGGACAGGTTTTCAATTTCTTTTTTGTTTACACTGTTTAAAAGTAGAGACAATTTTAGCTTATTTGGATTTACATAGTATTTATTTTTCTTTGATATATTTCTTTCGGATATTGCTGTACAAAGGACAAATCAGTACAAAATGGTATTCAGTTTCTATAATATTAGACTTACATATTTGACAAAATCTTTGTTCTCTACTTATATTCTTATATCTACCCGTTTCAATACAAAGTTCATGAGACGAGCATCGGAATCGTGCTAGACTAATTCTGTATTTCTTTACATTTAAACAAGATAAGTAATATTCGGTATGGATATTGCTTTTAAAGGTTAGATACGTGTCACATTTACTTGAAAGTGATAATTTTTCCATCCAATTTTGAAAATATATATATTTTAGTCTTTGTGTAAATTCACTTATGAATTCAGGCTCTACACCTATATCTTGATTTTGCCAAATATTCCTAAATCCCACAGAAAATTGTGTTGCTTTAACGTCGGTAACCCAATTCTTGTGACCATTCTTGTCGTATAAGAGCATCATTTTATAAAAAAAAATTTGGGTAGGCGGTAACGAAGGTAAACAGTAGCGAAGAACAAAGTTTGATAATTAAGTTATAAGATCATTATTAGAGCCATAAACTGTCTCAATATATCCATCTGATATCCTGGATCACTTCGTCATTCATCATGATAGACATAGCGGTCTACAGAGCGAGGATCGGCCGGTTCAAGCAACCGAGTGGGACAAGACAGGTAGACCATGTTGATCTCCGATACACGCCATACAGCGACAGCTCTGATATGACTTACCGTCTCATACTGTGTACATTTCTGATTTCTGTGCACCTTATACTAGCTTCCACTTTGACATGTTATGGAGAACACTTCATGAACCACTATGCTAGTTTTATCACCTCTGATCGTGTAGATGATCATTGTGTACACTTGTGTCAGGCCTGTGACGTCACGAGCTACTCCACGCTACACTGGGTAACTCACCCATACTCGCAGTACACGTTCCTTCCATCTACTCTGCTACTCTCCGGGGATATAGAGCTCAACCCAGGACCTGGTAATCGCGAGCTGGAGGAGGTGAAACAGTGTATCCGAAAATCCAGGATTCGGAAGATAGAGTGTGTAAGGAAATGGCCACGATTAAAGAGGACGTAAAATCTATCAGAGCAGAGAGGAACAGTTTAAGATCTGAATTTGAGAACAGCAAAAGGGAACAGGAAGTATTGAGGGCTGACATAGATTCACTGGATAAGACGACACTTGATCTGGAGGGTGCACTAGCTGATTTGGGGGAGAGATTAGAAGATGAGGAGCAAAGGAGCAGAAGGAATAACATGGTACTTTATGGCATACCCGAGACAGGAACCAAAGAGACTTATACAGAGAGTAAGACCAAAGTACTAGAGATATTGAACACCGCCAGACTAGAGAAGGATCTCCCTCCCCTCGTTCCCCGGGATATCGAGAGAGCCCACAGGATTTCGACCAGGAAGTCTGACTCCCCCAGGCCTGTGATAGTGAGGATGTGGCACTGGGAGGACAAGTGGCACTCTGTGAAGATGAGCACTCTCAAAGACCAAGGAATCGGGATTGCTAACGACCTGACATCAGCACAGAGACAGGAGCTATACAAGAAGCGTTCTGACAACCCGGACAGACGTTATTACTTCAAGGGAAGCAAACTTGTGAGTGAACCAAGAGAAAATCGTGGTGAAACGGCTAGTGGTACCAACACACAGCCGGACTCACAGCAAGCTTCTAGCTCTAGTTCGAGCACACAGGGTATCAGGGGTAACAGACGTGATCCCAGACCAGGACACGTCGCTCTAACAGAACTCTCAATCGGTAACATAGAGGCCAGGGCGATGATGATTTTACTCCTCATCCAAGGACGATAATTGGGACTGGTGAAACTAAACACACAATTATTGAAAGAGATAACGTTAGTTTCTTGTTTTGGAACATATCAGGTTTAAAACAGAAGTTAAATGATACTGATTTCGTTGACTACGTAAAACAATTTGATATAGTTGGTCTAATTGAAACGTGGTGTGATGATATTGATCTTTCAAACTATTTCGTAGAGTATTTACATATAACTAAACATGCTGACAAAATATCACACTGTGGGAGACTTTCTGGTGGAATCACTGTGTTGATAAAGAGAGATTTCGTGTCCTTTATAAAATGGAAGAAAATAACTGAAAACGGAATATTTATCTTATTTGACAAGTCCCTGTTTGATCTAGATTGTGACCTTTTGTATTGATTTAACTACATTCACCCAGAAAAGTCTACATGGTATTACAAAATGTCTCCCCAGTGTAAGAATGGAATAACTATGTTTCAAAATATTCTGTTAGAGATAATTTCTGATTTACCAGATGTTTGTATCTTGTGCGGCGGCGACATTAATGCACGAACCGGAACAAATGCAGATTTTATTGAAGACGATATTTTAGAATACACCGAGTGTGAAAACCAATCTTACACTGATTTTATATCTTTTTCAATCTCCAGCGCTTTTCCGCCGACAAGATAGTCAACAACTTTGATAAACACTTGATTGATCTATGCTCTGTATTGAATATCCACATCATGAATGGGAGATGTGGATCTGACTCTGGAACTGGTGACTTTACATATGTCGGCCAAATATACATATGATTATGTAATAGCCTCTGCGCCGCTCTTTGATTCTGTTAACGACTTTACAATAGCATCCAGAGCTGAGTCATCCCATCTCCCAGTCACGATGAGTTTACGAGCGCTTCATGCGCGACAACCGGACTTAGACACTGATAGTGTGAGTAATAGCGGGTTTAAATTCGTCTGGGATAGCGATAAACTCGAGTTGTTTAGAGAAAATATTTTATCAGATAAAGTGCAGCAACTTCTTGATAAATCCGTAGACAACGCATTTTCATGTATTGACAAAAGCATAGACTACATTGCCGAGGCGCTTTGTTTAGCTGCATCTGATATGAAGAAAACACTCAAGAAACCCAGAACAAATAACAATAACTTTTGGTTTGATAAAGAATGCAGGAAACTAAAGGCTTAACGATGTAGATCTCTAAACAAATTCAGAAAATATAAAGACAAAGACTCACTTACATCTTTTAATAGCATAAGGAATAACTACCATTCTGTTTGTACAATTAATAGTTATATTTCATTTTCTTGTGTACTGTATCTATACTATGTACTAAGCTCATTTATTGAATAAACATTCCATTGCCTTCCAATCAGTTTCAACCTCGTTTTCCTTATACATTACGTAACATATTGACTGACATCCAATCAATGTCATCAATCAATATATAACCCCATACATCAATCCTATATATTGTGTAAACAACGCATGTCCAATTTATTTAAAAAACAGCTCATGTCTAATTATTTCCTTATTTCGTACTGGTGGTAGTTAATGATATGCCTCCACATTTGGATTTATATTTAAAGTCCATACTTGTGTATTTTTTATATACGAATACCATGCGATCATTACGCTATTTTAGATTAAATCGCAAAATAGAACATGGTTTGGAATATGTTGGTTATGAAAGTCATTCGTAAGTTCTTATTCAATTCAAATTTACGTACAGAACGAATCATTATTACGAATGGTATCTTTATGAAAATAACTACCCTCAATATCTGAAAATTTGTAATTAAAATCAAAGCGTTTCACTGTTAATAAAGCCAGGAAAAAGCGTTTCATATCTTCTAATTTTAAAATTTAAAACATTTCCGGTGGGGAGCGGGTCGCATGAGCGCTGAGGACGCACCCCCACTCCCTCCGCCCGTGGCTACTGCTGAAGGTGTTGTTCATCTACTAATTGCATCTACTTCTAATGTACATTTTATTTGAAGTAGCCACAGAGTTAGTTTCATAAATATATGTAAGCCGATTGAACCAACCATTGAAGTATTAAAGAGACGACTTTGTAACCTCCAATACTTATCCGAATGTAAGCTAAGCTCCATACATTGAAGACGTACATCCTATTATCATCATATTAAAAAGTCATGACCATGCACAGGCTTCGCAGTTTTTATGTCTCTGTAACATTAACCCAAATATTGTAGTAAGGGTTGAACGTGGACATTGTTAATTTAGAAATGAGCAATATGTAATTATAATTCAATAGTGGATAAGATTATTATACTTATCTTACTGCTATAACCATAAATAAATTTAGAATTGCTATTTCTTAGTTTCGCTGTACCTCACATAAATTAACCGTTGAGACTGGCAGGTATTTGGATATTTTAAAACATGATAGACGTTGTAAGGTTTGTAACTCTGGTCATGTTGAGAGTATCACTTCTTGCTTATTTGTGAATCTTATTATAATCTTCGACAACACTATATACCAGTTAAATATTATGAATTCCCGACAATGTCTAAGTTCAATATACTCATGTCGTCTCAACGTGAAATTACCACAAGTATATAAGTATTTCATATTTCATTCAACAAATCCTTCATGTTATTGTTTTCTATGGACCATGTTGTACATAGGGCCGATGGCCCACACCTGTACTGAATAAAGAATATATATACTATAGCAGAAAAACAGCATTTTGCTTATGCTTATAGTTTACAATTGAGATTAGCTGAAGAAGGTTTTCAATGTTGGGCTCTAAATGTCAAATATATTCTCTATGAATATGGTTGTTGATGTATGTGGCACAATGAAGATTTTGTATGAATTAGTTCTTTTATAGCAACCTTTAAGGAGATATGTACACTGTCGGCCAAAATAAACGCCTACTTGATTTTCCTTAAAATGAAAGATGAAATAATTTCTGAAATATAAGTATTATGGTGTCCGCGTTATGCTTAAACAATAATTAATATAAAAGTCCATTAAAATCGTGGGAAAACTGTGATTCGAGTCAATAACATTCGTGAAAACCACGCCTATTGAAGACCACTATTTCCGATTAATTCACTTGTGGCACCGTAAGCACGTACATATGTAGCGTCATCACCACTTTAATGCGAATGCGTACCTGTATTGTTGCTCGGTATTGTATAAAAATCTGTTTCAAATGTTTTTCTAATCAAGCACTGATCGAAAAGTGAACAATTCTGTTGTCTCATTTCAACAATCGCCATTCTTTTGTGACATGACAACTTCTGAAATTTAAATATATTATGCAGAAATGGTGCTATAACATTGCTAAACTGTTCATTATAGTTTCTACGAAATCTGATAAGATATCTGGTTGGCGTTGCTTTTGGCCGACAGTGTACATCTATTTATACTCAAAAGTGTTCGAAACTGTTTCAACACATTCTAAACTTCAAAAGTTGTTCTTGGCTATGATCATTACTTGTCCATTGTAAACATCCGAATATATATAATTAGAAATACATGCTATTTAGATAGTGAACAAATATAACAAGGTTACATTTGGGATAACACTACCTTCAATAGTACAAATTTACTGAATAAACAAACAAACTGTTGAATGTTAGGGAAAAAAAAAAGAAAAAAAAGTACAAATTCTTGTACTTTTTCGGGACAAGTGCCATGCGGGATTCGAACCCACACCTTCAGAGTAACGCTGACATACTTTGCCAATTTTGTATTATCCCATGTACTGAGTCAGAAGACCATTTTGTATTATTTATCCATTTCTCAATGTTTCTCATTGAAATTCCTGGTTATGAAAAATCTATTCAATTGTTTAACTCTTAAGCGAAATAGATGTAAACAACTGGGATATCCTCAACAGTCATGAAAATGTATTTTACTACTATGCAATGTAAAATGCCATGGGCCGGTGGCCTCCTTAATGAATAAAACTATCTCTTTATGTGAGCAGAATGAAGCCATTCAAGTGTGAAAGAGACGATTTTGTAACCTAAAATACGTATTCGAATGTCGCTGAGCTCCATGCAATGAAGGCGTACAACCTATTACCATCATACTAATGATTCATGGCGATGCACGGAGTTTACACTTTTAATAAATTTACCCAAAACGTGCTTTTTCATGAACCAGACCCTTTCGAATTAGTCCTGTCGCACATATTAATACACAACGCAAAACAAATATTCTACTGTGATACAGCCTAATAGTATAGTTATACGTTTTGATGTACACAATGTAACCCAGTAAAACAAAATTATATATTTTATTTTGATAATGATAGATTTTTTTCTTCTTTGCTTTGATTTGTTAGTGAATGGTCAAACAGTATACCAGTGTTGTTACAATATATTTCCAAACTTGTATCTTACATTATGTTGATGAATATATATCAGAAGTAATCAGACTGCGCCGATTTAATTTGATATAAACTTTGTTTTGCTCAATTAAATCTATTATAATCCGCCACATAAAGTATGTCTAAGGAAGTACTTATGTACAGGTTTAGACACACCATGTAAGCTTTTTGAACTAATCTATAAGAGTTGCAGATATCTGTTTTAATTAACATGGATTTCTCAATTATTCACAGTAAGTTGTTTTAAAAAAACTCATTATATGTTTATTCAAATTCATAATTAAAATAAACTTTTATTCATTATATATATATAATTGCGACCTTTGGGGATTTAAAGTGGAATTATTTATCAAATTGTGAATCCATATACAAAGTCAAATGAAAAGAAATTGAATGAAACCAGTATTCTACTGTTATGTAAAAGATTTAGGTCGACATGTCGACATCTCTCTTTCACTTTATCGCTCTATCGCTTTATCACCTTATTGCTCTTTCGCTTTATCACTCTTTCGCTTTATCGCTCTTTCGCTTTATCGCTTTATCGCTCTTTCGCTTTATCGCTCTTTCGCTTTATCGCTCTTTCGCTTTATCGCTCTTTCGCTTTATCGCTCTTTCGCTTTATCGCTCTTTCGCTCTTTCGCTTTATCTCTCTTTCGCTTTATCGCTCTTTCGCTTTATCGCTCTTTCGCTTTATCGCTCTTTCGCTTTATCGCTCTTTCGCTTTATCGCTCTTTCGCTTTATCGCTCTTTAACTTTATCTCTGTTTTGCTTTATCGCTCTTTCGCTTTATCGCTCTTTCGCTTTATCGCTCTTTCGCTTTATTGCTCTTTCTCGCTTTATCGCTCTTTCGCTCTATCACTCTTTTGCTTTATCTCTCTTTCGCTTTATCGCTCTTTCTGCTTTATCGCTCTTTCGCTTTATCACTCTTTCGCTTTATCGATCGCTCTTTCGCTTTATCGATCGCTCTATCGCTTTATCGATCGCTCTGTTTCGCTTCGCTTTATCTCTGTTTCGCTTTATCGATCGCTCTTTCGCTTTATCTCTGTTTCGCTTTATCGCTCTTTCGCATTATTTGTCGTGCTACTATATCGCTTTATCGCTCTCTTTCGCTTAATCGCTCTCTTTCGCTTTATCGCTATTTCGCTTTATCGCTATTTCGCTTTATCGCTCTTTCGCTTTATGGCTCTTTCGCTTTATCGCTCTTTCGCTTTATCACTCTTTCGCTTGATCGCGTTTTATTATCGCTTTGTCGCGTTGATATATTGCTTTGTCGTGTGGCCTTATCGCTGTACAGCCTTATCGCTTTGTTGTGCAGCCTTATCGCTTTGTCGTGCGACCTTATCGCTTTGTCGTGTGACGGAATTATCAATTGTCGATTCCTTGCCTATATGGTCCACCATAAAGGTCAAAGGAGCCGAGATCTAAACGTATTTCGTCTTCTACAGAATGAAGTCATGTGTACAGATTCTTTGGCCGATTAGGTTTAAATATCATATGTTCTTAATTCACCCGTATAAGAACCAACAAATACGTGTCTTCTTCCCGAGAACTAACTGTTCTAGAAAGCAGACATAATGACGTCGGTACCTTGTCAGGTAGGGATTATGAATTGTAGATTTGACTACTAATAGATCCCCAATACTTGTCGCAAACCTACGTTCGATTTCGTTTCAATAATTAAAGCCTTAAAAGCTGACAGCAGACATATTGGCTAACCTAGTGACAACCAAAGCCTGGTGAGCTACAAAGCCAATGAATTTATTTTTTCAAGCATTTTCTTCCAACAGAGGTTTCTCTCTTCAGATTTGCTATCGTAACCTCTATTGCATACAGTTTGTAACACGATAATGGCATTGTTATTGTCCAATCAAACAGACTTTTACATATGTTACCGAACTCTGTCTTGTAAGCAACATATGCACATTGCTCTAGTTACTCTAGTTATGGAATGCTCGGCTTGAAACAACGTCGCTGATTGCACAACTAACTTGCGCAACCAATCAATAACGAAGTACATTGTATAATCAATCACATAATGATTCATATACCTTTTAATGTGTTGTCAAACAAGATGGGTTAATTTTTAAACATGAACATGTCATAAGTAAAAGGAATATTTTTGAATACATATGTATGTTTCAATTTACTTTTTTTCAGTTGGTACCTTTTTCTTAACTCTTTGTAAAATGGACAAATAGTAAGAAAATGAAACTATTCCATTCTTACGCACAGGGCAAATCTGCAATAACCTATAAATTTTCTCCCATCTACTTGCATTGATCCTTAATCGTAGCAGTCCCGATCGAAATTTAAGGTCACCAAAATCTAATCAGCCCATTGCATCCCAGGAGAAGATATATGTAAGATATGAAGAGAATACAGTGAACGGTCCTTGAGATATCCCGCTGACAAGGGTAAAATGACAAAGTCTCGCTGTGACCAAACTATGAAGGAACATTACTCTCCCTATGATGAACCTACATGTACAATATGAAAAGAATCCAGTGAATGAGTTATTCCAATTTGAACAGAAGTACGGACGGACGGACGAAGTCGGACACAACCGAATACTATATCCCCCGCTTCGCGCTAAACACGCGGCGGGGATAAATAGTGCATTCACTAAACATCAGTGGGGGAAGTCTTTTAGGATTCATATACCTTTTTTTGTGTTGTTTATTGTTAATAATATATTATTTCAGCATCGTTTATCGACTCATACTGGACAGGAGGATTCTACTCCCATGAAGCTGGTGAATATGAATACGTGGATGGAAGTCCCTTCAGCTACACTCTCTGGTACACTGGCAACCCGCCAACAAGCTATAGCAAGGGCTACATGTACTACGTTTGGATGGCTAATCCTGCCCATGACAGGAAGTATCAACATCTTGCTATGGGTACAAATTCCATATCAAATGCATACGAATATGGTATCATATGTGAAACCAATAGGTATTAATGTTTTGTTTGATAGGAACCTGAATAGTAAAAATTGATAAAGGTGAAATCGATTTTCATTGGGTTTTTTTGTTGTGAAACCGTTTAAAAGCATTTATAAGGATGGAAACAGTACATGTTCCAACATGGGTTTAGATATTGAAGTATTGCATGTACATATTCATCCAACCTAAAAGGACCAAAAGTTAATCATGCATAGTGGAAACTTTTCTACAGTCTCGAATGCTACATATTTTGATAATTGTTGCACTTCTCCTACTCTGTCATGTGGAAAGCAACCCTGGTCCGAAGACCACGTGACAGAGTCAACTGTCTGTCTCTGCCTCAGGTGTGGAGCATACGTTACAGTTGGATAACGTGGAGCATGGATATATCCCTGATAGAGAAGAGCAACTAAAAACTCTCAACAAGAGGTTTTCTAATGTTCAAAAGCAATTCCACGCGAACAAGGCAATATGTAATGAGAGATAGACAATTCACAGATGCAAATACAGCGGTAACTATCAAGGTAGAATAACTCCAATCCCAGTCGAGGAGAAAGAATTTAATTTTCCTTGGAATACCGGATGAGGGTGGTAAAGTAAACTGAATGAGCTACTGAAAACTAAACTGGAAGTAGAGTCAAGTCGTGCTGATATTCTACGATAATATGTCCAGTGAATATACACATTATTGTCATTTTCATTGTAATTATAGCACCAAAATGTTGCATATACATATATGTATATATTTTCATTGATTATACAGTACAAGCAAAATACCTATTTTGGTAAACAGGTTGCTTCAATATACCTTGATGACCTAGTGCATCAAAGATGAAGACATGTAAAGTCCACTACAATAAACCTTCCTCCAAGCTATCGGAAATGTTTGACCTACCAAAATTTTTGTTCCAATCTATCGATGTTGCTGCCCAAGTCATTAAACTCTTCTAGCAAGCAAATTGCCTCAAAATGTCTTCAGACATAATCCGACCGTGTCGGCCATCATGACTTACGTTATGTAAACCAAGAGTCCCTCGGGCACGTTAAACTTGAATACAAGATGTTTTTAATATTGAAATTTGTTTTAAAAATGACTAATGCAGCAGATGATCGCCAAACAGCTCCTACCAGGATGTCACTTGATGCCCCCGACGCCTTATTTGAAGCATCTCATATATGCATTGTATTCTCATTGCCTTTATGTGGCCTAATGGATAATGGTTACGTTTGCATGCTTTGACTTTCCTGCGATTGTTAACAAGCGAGTCAGCTAAAGGTTGGATAGCCTTATCATGGTCCAACAATCCACAATTTCGTGACGTCTCGGATTCCCCTAATTTTACGCCGTAGACTTGAATGACAATGGTGATAATCTGACCATACAGTACGTGTTGCTGAGTGGATCACATCGGTGTGCAAACTGTGCATGTGTACTGGACTGTGCAGTTGGCTTGCTAAATGGATCCAATGAGAAACTGTGCATGTGTACTGGACTGTGCAGTTGGCTTGCTGAGCGGATCCCAGACAGACAGACAGACAGACAGATGTTTTATTAGAGTCTCACCTCACATAAAATACATACATAACTATACATTATAAATGACATAAAAGTGAGCCACCCTGTAAGGGTTATGAGAGACTATCTTGCTAAAAAGAATATAAAATATAAATATAAAAATATAAAGCTAATGTTATAAATAAAGGATGTATACATATATAAAATATAATATTAACCATACAATATATGCTTCCTTTTTTGTAAAATATAAAAGCAGGTTTTGGCGGTAAAAATACATTGTGTTTAAAAAGTAAAACAAATTTATCATCATCACAGAGCTCTTTAAAGTTGGGATAGCTAAAACAGACATTTTCATACAACCTTTCACGCAACTCGTCATACACAGGGCAATGTAAAAGCACATGTCTTTCATCCTCAACACTCTCACTACATTCGAAACATACTCTGTCACTCACATCTTTATTTGTAAATCTGCCGGTTTCCAAATGCAAAGGGGCGGTGCCAGATCTGAATTTGGAAAGGGCAGAGCGATAAGAACGGGGCATATTCGTACTCACATAACTTTCACACCCATACTCATTCTTAAACATTCGATACGTTCTTAATTTATTCCGTCCCGTTCTACCGCTTGGCTTATGCAACAATTCATACCAATCACTCGTATATTTCTGCATACATACAGCTTGCACACGTTCACATACGCGCTTAACACTGACGTCATTTTCAACACTCACTTCCCATTCTTCCAACTTCGCTTTCACTCGGAAACTCCAATTTTTCACACTTTTACTCGCACATCTCTCAGACCACATAAACACATGCTTATTCAATCTATCAGGCATACGTTTAAAACGGCAATATTGTCTAACAATACACAACCATTGTCTGACAATTGGAGGAATCCAACCCATGTCTCCATTTACAGCAACATTTGGAGCATATTTACCCAACCCCAGAAAAAACCTCAAAGCACGATGGTGGACAGCATTTATCGCACTAACTTCCCTATGACCCCAGATAGATGCCCCATAACTCAAAACTGACCATACCATCGTATCATATAATTTCGCGTAAGTAGAGGATTCCATTCCCCCAAGTGCCTTATATTTACAAATAAGAAGGCCTAGAGCTCTATTAGCAGACTTAGCTGCTGCCTTAGCCATTACATTATAATCAAGGTGTTCTGTGAGCAATAGGCCTAAATAATTGTAACTATCAACAATGTCTAAAACAGAATTACCAACAGTAAAAACAGCCCGAGTTATCGGTGTACTGACATGTCTGAAATGTACAATCTTAGATTTATCATTATTTATGCTTATGCCATTATTCACACACCAATTATTTAAAATACATAACAAATGGTTTAAATCCTCTGATGATTCTGCAAGCAGAATAATGTCATCAGCATATGCTAAGGCTGCAATAGTGGTACCATTTACAGAAATGCCGATACCACTATCTTCTAACTGGCAAAGTAAATCATTAATAAAGAAATTGAATAACAATCGGGAAAGTAAGCAGCCTTGCTTTAAACCTTGGTTAACATTAAACCATGACGTTAACATACCATTAACACGAACACAACATTTTACATTGTCATACAGAGACTGGAGAGCTTGAAACATTTTCCCTTTCACACCAATTCCACTTACTTTCTCCCACAACACACTTCTATCAATACAATCATACGCTTTCTTAAAATCAATAAAAGAAGCAAAAGTATCCTTATTTTTACATTTTCTATTTTCAATAAAAGAACAAACAGAGTGAATGTGATCGGTGGTGGATCTCTTCTTCCGGAATCCGTTTTGTGTATCACTTAAAACACCAGCAGCTTCAGCCCATGACTGCAAGCGACTATTCAAAACATTACAATATAATTTATACATAGAGTTGGTGAGTGTTAAACCCCGATATGACAAAGGATCCAAAGGATCTAAAGTTGAACATTTGGGTATGGGGTTTATAATGCCTTTAGCCCAAGTAGCGGGGATTTTCCCTGTATTAAAACAAACGTTAAAAACATGAACTAGTGTCTCAACAACATTTTGAGACTTCAGACATTCAACAGGAATGCCATCAACACCAGGAGCCTTATTGTTATGGCTTCTATCAACAGCAGATGTAACCTCAAACAGAGTAATTTTAGCGTCAAACAGCACATGCATACCATCAGAATCATCATCATCACGCCTCGTCGGTACATTACGCACATCTTGATTCCCATTCAGAAGTTCGGAGTAATCATTCTTCCACTTATCTAAAACCTCTTCACACTTCTCAGACACACTTCCATCTTCCATATACACTTTCATAGGGATCTGCTTTCTCCTTTCACTCCCTACACCAATCTTACCAATCTTCTTCCAGAAGTCTCTATCATTATTATCGCACATTTCATTCAAACGTTTACTTTCCTCTCGCACATACGCTCGTTTTGCAGCTTGCACACCTTTATCAAACAATTTACGCTTTCTCACAAAACAATGCTTTAAAATCACTCGCTCATTCCCACGGCTCTTACACTTACACCACTTTCTCTCTGCCTCACACATCTCATTCCATAACACACGCAAATCATCATTCCACCAAGGCTTTCTTACTCGACGCTTTTTATTACTGTTACCACCAAATACAACAAAAGTGCGTGATTCTAACTTTGCACGCATTTCTCTCTGCACCAGGCTCGTCAATCTCTCTGCACAGTGATCTAACTCACCACCCGACTTCTCCAGCTGTAATATAATGGCATGTAATTCATCTTTACACTTATTTGATTCTAAAAAGTTCGTTGGTATATTTGAAGTGTCACAACGTGTCGCAAATACAGACTCCTTGGGGCTTTCTGACACATGAGAGTCTACATTCACAGTGTCACAGTTCATCACCCACTGTAACAGGGAGTGGTCAAGCTTACCCAGCAGGTCAGAGTCAACGTTCCCTGCCCCGATATCTCCAATCAGAGCTGAAGGTCTAAGGACCTCAAAACTACTGAAGTCACATAGCGCCTCATAGGGGACAAGGCAGTAGTCTACAACAGAAGCACCTCTTGTAGATATATAAGTAAAGTCATTCATTGACATATTCCTACCGTTCAAAATGCAAAAATTCGAGTCAATAAGGAAATCTATGAGTCGTGTACCATGAGAATTACTGACGTAGTCTATGACCTCTCTCTCAGGGATTACATCAATACCTTCAATATAGTCACACAAATCTGAAACTCGACTGTTCAGGTCACCACAGATGTATAGCACCGTACCACGTGACTGGTACTCTGAGATCTGAGACAGTAAAGTGTCCAAGAAATCGGAGGCACAAATGTTTCTCGTCGAATTATCAGGGGGAAGATAACACACAGCCAAGTAGAACTTGGAGTTAAAATTGTCTGTCAATTGCAACCACATAATACCTTCAGTTGCACAATCAATAATACATATATTTTTAAAATGACAAATAAAAGATGTTTTGATAAAGAAACCAACACCACCGGATCCATTTTTCGCACGCTTATGAAGATCACTTCTGTTATGGCCGAACCACTTATAGCCATCTAAAAACAGTTCTTCATCCTTACGCAAGTGTGTTTCGGCTATCCCAACTATGTCAAGATCACGTGCGATTAAAAGATCACGTCGTAAAGTGTATTTACAGCTGAGTATATCACAAGGCCAGCCAGCAACGTTCCAAAACCCGCAGAGGGCCTACCTCCTTCCCCCGGGCCTCCCCCAGGCAGAAGAAGACGGGCCCCCCTGTTCAGACTCGCCCCCACCGGCTCGTCGTCCCCGCTCACCACTGTGTTGTCGATTGCTCCTGACATACTTCCTCTGCGTCTGCCATTCACCATCTGCACCTGCAGCGTCGTATCTCCCGTGGTTGTTGATATCACGATCACCTACATCGTAGCTCCGTGCAGTGTCCCTGTCTCCGCGGTGTGTGTTGTTATCACGTGACCTTGATACCTCCAGACGGGCACCTTTCACTGTGAGTCTATCCTCACCTACCACGGCAGCGATCGATCTCAGATTGGCTTCATACAACCTCTGCTCCCGAGTCTTATCTGAGTTTATAAAAATGTCTCTGAAATTGCGAGTGTCTTTCAGCATTACCTTCGCCTTCAGGATCTGTATCTTCTCCGCTAGTGTTCTGCATGTCGCAACAACACTACACCAGGGTAACGTGCGTTTGTTGACACTTTTCTCACTGCTCGCTCGACTGCTGTGCTTCGTAGTTTGAGTCCATCATTGATAATCGCGTTCACTTTATTGGTCACATTTTCATTTTCCGATTCAGAAACATTTTTCAGTACAATATTGAGTTTGATAGAACTGTCTAGGGTGTCATCTAACTTCTTCCGTATATCGCTGATCTCGTGTCTCACCTTGTCGTCTGACACACCCGTCGTCTGCTCTATACGGTCGATTCTAGCATGCACCTCATTCACTTTCACATTCACATTTTCTTTGATTTCATTCAATTTTCTGTCAAAAGAACGCTCTATCTTCTTTAGCATACAATCTTCAAAATTGTCCATACGTGTGGTTAAGGCTTTAGTGAGAAGATTCATTGCCTTTACAACATCACAAAGTCGTGCATCACCATCGAGATAAAGTTCAGATTTCTCCTCAGTACAGTTCGTATTTTTCTCACCTTTACTTTTATTATTTGTACTGTCCATGTTGTCTTCGTGTTCATGAAGACGTCGTTTGCGGCCACAATCTTCACCGTCCATGTTCACACTGGTCGCTTGGACTTGGGTCGCCATTACGGCCGAGACAAAATCCTCGTCAGTGTTTTTTGCCATATTCAGGTAAATGAAAAGTCCGAAAATCAGTTTTTGAGCACAAATCGTATGCTTTGCCTCGTATAGAAGCAATATAGGCTGATAGATGAACGATCTGTACTAAGACAACGTGTCTAAAGAGGAAATAATCACCATTCGATCAGAGCATTCAAATTTCATGTCCGTTCGCAGCCAGCCTCGTTCTCTCCCATGAGAAACTGTGCATGGGTACTGGACCGTGCAGTTGGCTTGCTGAGTTGATCCCACGAGAAACTGTGCATGTGTACTGGACTGTGCAGTTTCATGTATGAACAGATGGGCAGACTAGTGTCTCCCTCGGGTTGAAAAAGTGCAGGGTAAATATACTAAACAACGGTATCTATTGACTTAAAGGAGGGTTCTATCGGGGTTCTTTTGTGGAAACGAAATTCGAGAGGATATTCCCGTTTTCACATTAAATGCTTTTTATACATGATTAAAACACAGTTAAATTGAAAGATTTTAATGAAGGTAATTTGATAAAGACAAGCGCACATTTATTATTAAACAAGTTGTAAAATTAGGTACAACATAGGATGTTTTCATTTTACATAAGATTTTGTGATGTCCCTTTAAAAGAGCACGTATTCATGATCACTGAAAAGGGCATTAATGAAAAGAACAAGAAGCATTTAAGGTACACACTTTCATATATTTATTAACATGTTGTCCATCTGTGGCAGTAACCACTGAAATCAAATTAGATTAAATTTATCAATTTTTTATTAAAATATATTTGCAAATATTCTATTCAAATCAAAATCAACAACGAAAATACAAGCATAATCGGTAACTATTTGTTGCAAAGAAATCCAACACCCGTTCGGCATTTCTTTGCTAGAGCCTTGATGGTCTCTTCTCTTGATCCATTCTTTTGATGGTTGGCATTGTGAATCGGAAGGATATGAAGGATGAAATATTTCTCGATGGTTTAAAGAATTACGAAAATTGTAAAAGCTTCCGCCTTTGAAAATGGCGAGAAAATTCTGTATGCTAAAATCAGAAAAAGTTTACCAAAAAAGGAAAAAGGACAGGGCGCATTTTCAGAAGGACAGGTTGCTGAAACACAATCCGAGACAGACATACAGACATACAGATAAACAGAGGAGTCTTCTACACTCATGATCATACATGGTCAGTTGTTTTACAGACTGACCAATATTATTTACCAGAAGAACACATTACAAGAAATCGATGTTAAAGTGCATATGTACAATGACAAATTTTAACACAACCTTTACAAAGCAATGGAAGTGTTACATGTTATATTCCCAGATGGTACTGATAAAGTCGATTATCTAAAGGTTTAAACAGAGCTTAGGAGTCGTCCAAGATTGCGTTGAAATGGAACAGGTAAAACTTATTCTAAAATTTTATTCGAAAAATATTCTGCTTTAACTTTGTCCCACTTTTAAACCTAATCGGCTAAGCTGTTAAAGGTCCAATTAACAATTTTTAACATG
Source organism: Gibbula magus (assembly GCA_936450465.1). Lineage (NCBI taxonomy): Eukaryota > Metazoa > Mollusca > Gastropoda > Trochida > Trochidae > Gibbula > Gibbula magus. The sequence goes on from OW388294.1 coordinate 72,261,032, forward strand.
GGAAAAATTTCAAACTGCAGCTAGAAAGTATAAAACATTGTTAATACCTCACCACAAAGACAAAACATTACCCTATCACTAAAATTATTATTAGTACAATAGTGTTCATATACGTTTACGCTGGTCAATTAAGACCTTCATTCTAAAATGACAGTGAGCAAGTTTGTAGCTTGATATTAATAACAAATTTCGAAATCCTCTTAAAAAATTGATACTACTTTCATAAGATGCGGAATAAGCAGAACTGTACATTGTACGTTGATTTTCCACACATGTTGCATATTTTAATGACAACTAAACTTGATTGGCATCCGTTATTGCATTGTCTTCGTATGCCATTCTGTAACATATCTTCGTTTCTTTTGACAAACAATGAACAAACGACGTCCTTAAAACAACATTAAAAGGATAACGAAAATCCTGGAACGTAATGTTTTAAAGAATACTCCATGTTCATGTTTAACACAACAATCTCCTCTAGATGTCTTCAATTACTGGGTTGCTTCTTGTCTCTCTGGCATGTACCATCAGCAAAGTTGAAGGTAAGTTATACCGTACAGCATTACTTAAAGAGGCACTGCGTCGAGGATAAAAATGAGTCTCATCTTTATCTCACTAAGCTGATTAGAGTGTCTGCTAAGGAGTTACGATTCACTTCACTGTCTACATGCAGTAGTTTTATTTACCAATTACGTCAATTGTCTGAAATTCGATGTCTGTGACATGTAAAACTGCATAGGTAGATCTGATTTTTATACTCGTCGCGGTGTCCCTTTAACGTTTACTTTGCTGTTTAATCTCTGACCACGCCTGTCATGTTATTGTCTCCATACCAATGTTACAACGTTATGTTATACATGTTAAAGGGGCAGTAGCACGTTTTTTCACTGAAAAAAAGTTGATGAAATGTATTTGAAAAATAATTTCACCAACAGTAAAACATCATTCTCTCTTCGGAAAATAAAGTTTAAAATTAGTGTACATGTTTCGGTAAAGCCATGGGAATCGTTTTTGTAATACAAAATAATAAATTGTGTTCACAATAAAATGGCCGCCATGCAATTTTTGCTTTATACGCAACAAAGTTATTACCACTACAGATAATTGGTTTGTGTAATAAGATGTTTTACCCTCTAAAGTTAATTTAAATGACATTAACTATCATTATAAATGGGAAATTTGAAAAAATTAATTTTGCAAAAAACGTGCTACAGCGCCTTTAAATGTATAGCTCACCTGCACTGTAACCTCAAGTAGGCTATAGCATGGCGCCTGTACCTTCGTTAATGTTAAAAGTTTTGATTTCTCAAAAACCACGGTGGAGGTGGCTTCTTTACTTTTGGTCCGATAAATGAATAAAAACAAACCAATATTGTTTTAATCATGTTTCGTTATAAAAATGCTTAAATGTTCTATTACAGACATTCTCACCTTTCTCAATAAACGGTTATTTGCCCACAGTTGCAGACATACATGTATCTTATTCGTCGACCGATTTTGAGGAAATATTATTTTTCGGAAACTAGCAACATAAATCTTTTTTTCAACCAATATATTTACTTTGTAATATGTGCTCATCTTTGTAATATGTGCCCAGAGCACAAAATGAACTTCCAATTTACTTTGTATTGAGGACAATAAAGTGTTATATTTATCATTATCATTAGAAGCTACCATCACTACTTGTAAAATGGCATGTATCAACGATTCATGTGGTCAAAATGTCTCGATGAAACGACTACATTTTCGTTAATTCATGTCCGAATTTAATAAAGAGTTCAGAAAATAGAAATATTGGTATTTAGATGTTATAACATTTCATTTTTCATACCATGCCCCATATCAGCCCGACATTCCCATATCAGCCCGAGGGCATGACATGTTGTAACCTTTTTATCATATATCATACTTTTTATCTAAAGCATGACAAAATGTTAACAGAAAAAATATATTTCCATGCGAGAATTTATTATCTGGGGGCTAGTTCTAAGATGGTAATACCCTCCAAGTTTTTGTTAATTATATTATTCAACTTTCAAATTAATAGTATATTTATTTAAATAAGTTACAAGCACTAAACAACATTTCTGTTTGGAGGCTACTCTGAAATGAACTAGTTATTCTGACACTGCTTCGCTTGTGACATTACTCTATGTTAGCGTGCCTGTAAGCAAAGGGAGATCACTCTCACCTAACGTCACCCGGGATGATATTGATATGGATTTGCGGACCGGGCTCATATGGCTGATATGGAATTTCGGACCGGTAGGTTACGGGCAGCAATATGGATACGGTTTCCTAACCTCTCTCACACATGCAAAACATCCCATATTTGTGATAGGTATATGATAAGTCACATTATTATATCGCCACAACACATATCTGTGTATTCAGGATCACAAAAGCTTCATTAACTTATATTCCCCGGTCTTCTAACTTCAAGCACTAGTATTGTTAATATCTTTCATATTTTGATGAAATAAAACATTAAAATATAACAGCCCAAAACAATATGTCAGAATGTATAAAAATGTGGTTATGGCCTGTAAACATTTGTTTAAAACACATAGCAAACTCAGCAATGAGCAGTCATGTGCTTCTTCCGCTCACAGAAGATTGTTGATTGTAAGGATCAGCACTTCTAATTCAATAAAAACGTAGTATTTTGTTACAAATAACTTCCTTCGTCTGCTCAATCTCTTTATTTGCTGCCATGGACATTCCCTGATTAATACTTATAAATGACAGGCAAGTTTTGAGTGTCAATATCTAATCATCGATTGATGTTCAAGATTTGTTCCTCTCAATATCAAACGAAGTTATATAGTTTTCGTAGACTTAATTTGTTGTTCAGATAGACAGAACTTTCTTCGAAATATTTCTCTGTCACTCACGTTTTTCCGGAAAAATTGTGTTTGGGACCAAATTCAATTTCAGAACAGGATAATAAATGGTGTAATGTAAGAGTATAAAATGTTAATTACTAGTAGGGTATTCACGGTCAAAGAATTAACTTTGCTTCCCGAAATCAAGTTATACAATCTGCAAGTGTGCATTTTTTCAAAAGATTTTTTGCAAGTTTCAAGGACAGATTTGCATTTTGAAAAACCCATTTAAAGTTTCATAATTATATTACCTGGATAGATTTAGGTTACAAAACTTTATATAATAAATGTCGGACATTGGTTAACGAAAATGTGGCCGTTTTAGCAACGCATGTATTCGTTCAAGGTAATACTGTTGTGAAGTGGTCTATTATACTATACCTGTAGGTGATATTGTCAGAAAATACAATCTGGGATTTCATCTATATGCTGACGATTCACAGATCTACATGGGGTTCCGACCCCTCCAGCATTCCTCTGTTGCTAACGCACAGGCCACCATTGTTGATTGTGTCAGAGAGATTCAGCTCTGGATGTCTACACACTTTCTTCAACTCAACGCCGACAAGACTGAACTGATAATCTTTGGATCAAAGTCTCTGCTCAACAACTTTCAGTTCCCACCTCTTAAATTCGGTGACTGTGTTGTTGTTCCCTCTTCTCAGGCAAGAAATTTAGGGGTGATTTTTGAATCATCCCTGTCATCTGACCAACATGTCAATGCTGTCTGCAGATCCTGCTACTACCATCTGAGAAACATCAGTCTCATCAAGAAGCATATTGGAACAGAGGCAGTAAATACCTTAGTGAATGCGTTTGTCACCTCTCGCATCGACTATTGTAACAGTCTACTCTACGGGGCTCCAGAACACACACTTGACAAACTCCAGAGAGTTCAAAACAGTGCAGCCAGACTCATTACCAACACCAGACGTCGAGATCATATCTCCCCAGTCTTGCAAGAACTGCACTGGCTACCAGTGAGACAGCGTATACGATTCAAGGTCCTAGTATTCGTGTTCCAGTCGCTGAATGGTCTTGCTCCTGATTACATCAGTGAACTCATCTCCATCTACACTCCAAAGCGAGACCTCAGATCAAGACCATCACGAGCACTTGACGTTCCAATCACAAGGAAAAAGCACTTCGGAGATCGAGCTTTTTGCAAAGTTGGACCTTTGATATGGAACAGTCTACCTCAACACATTCAGGATAGTGACAATATCACCAATTTCAAACACCAACTGAAAACCCACTTGTTTAACCTAGCCTTCGCCTAAGCGCCCTTGAGCAATTTGTTGGAACTGGCGCTATACAAATATTAACTTTATTATTTATTATTTTTGCTCTTTTCCCATAGATGTGGATAACATGTGGTTGGAGGTTTAAAGGCTTGAAATAATAATTTGTGGAAAGAATCGTTATTCCGGTAGCCTACATAAGAAACTTTATTTCATCTTAATCGGTCGAAAAATATAGTATCTATGGCTTTTTGTATCGGACGTAAGTTTTGACCCTCCACGCACCATTCGCGTTTGGTATGCTGACTCAGAAACTCAACTTCCCTCTTCTTCGCACTGGCAATAGTTCTCTACGTTCCTGATTAGCGGGAAAATAATAGAAAAATAAACCTTTCATTGTTTTTTTATTAGAAAAATCAAAAGTGACATGACACGCCATGATACACGCCAGTGTTGCCGAGTGAGACCACTGACACTTGATCACCAATATGGCGGATACACAAGCCGTGACGTCAGATCACGTGATTTCGTGCACGAGGTCTCTATTTAGAGATTGTTTTCCTCCCGTTTCTATATATATTGAGTTTATTGTAGGAAAAAGATAGGAATTAGGAAATAACATTGAGTACACCAAAGAAACTTCCATGATTCAGAATAGGGCAGGCTGTTCTGTTCTTAATATAGGTGTGTCCTGCAAGGTCTGTCCGGACATAGACAATCCAGCCAACTGCCGATTGTCTGTTCCTTGTGGGGTTGGAGAGGTAAGTTTGAGGAGAGGTTTGTCTATTGAACCTTCAGAATATTAATCAATGTTGTAAAAATGAACGTTTGGATCATTGATCAAACAAGAATGATAATTTAAAAGACAAATAATGATAAATATGAAATGATAACAATAAATGATGCATGTTGAATAAATGGATTCCAAGATGTCACAAGAGGATGTGGGTCACAAACTGTAAAACAATTTGTAAGGGACAACATCATGTTGTCAATTTATAGATTCTATATGTTTACGCCATTGCACAAGAAACGACTAAGAAATTCGTACATGTTGAACAATTAAGAGTGTGGTGCCTACAGAATGAAGTTCAAATCGAGGGTTAGGATATTTCCCAATATGAGACATTTATAACGTTGTGCCTGGCCAACATGAAGCATTAACAATGTTGTGCCTTTTCAAGACTAGACATCTATAATGCTGTGCCTTTACCAACATGAAGCAATGTTTTATTTAATCCCTTTGTTAGCTTTTTTATCAATCACGTATTTAGTTTGGTTTCCTTGATTCTGTATTTCATAAAAGGGCAATCATCACTATTAATTTCCTGTAATCATATACTCATTTTAATAAATGTGTTTTCTAACTACAGATTTGTTCAACAGAAGAATACACTGACGTGAATGGACTGCAGGCCTATCGACTTGGATGTGCTAATGCAGGGGTAATGTATAATTCTCAACTTGATGCAGGGGTAATGTATACTTATCACCTCAACCCTGGTTAAAAATGGTTATTCTTATGTTTATCGACTGTGAACATAAAACATACCACAAATATTTTGCTTTTTGCAAAGACGCAATGATACAGATGATACTCCTCCATATAGTATTTTCGTGACGAAAAAATGACCAGATACTTAAATAAAACTTGTCTTGTGTTTCATACCACTGCTACAATAGCGTAATGGCCTAAGGGTAATTGAAGGGTCTGAATGACAGGGGGCTCCATAATGACAGTTTCATGCTGGAGTAAGAGAAACTGGTGATACAAAGTGATCAAAATAGCAGAGATGATTGTTCATAAAATGACATAATATCTGACCTCTGAAAATTGCAGGATAGAAATGTACCTGAAAACTCGTATTTGGCGAAGTTGGTTGCAGTCCTCTATTGGGATCTGCAACCAAATCTTTTACTGCAATTATTCATCATTATTCCTACCTTAGCAACTAATTATTTGGTTGCAGAGAATAAAATAGTGTGTTGACAAGCACATCGGATTAGTTTGGTTAAAGAGGTTATAAAGTGTGTGATGTAATGAAACCGGTGTTATGTAACGCATCCTCCCATTGGCTCATTACGTATCTACAAATTATAACAAAAAAGTAAATTCATATTCTGGTTGCTTGTATTCACGTTTCTAGATATACACTATTCATTAAAATAACTTATTGTAATTTATTTCCCATCCAAATAAATTTGCAATAAATATATTTATGACAGCCAATGATAATTGTGATGAAATTTGACAACAATTTGAAGTCATCTTCGGGCAACGTTGTAAACAAAATGGAAATTAAGGTATGAATTTTGACAAAATGTGTCAAAAGTACGTAACAAGAACTACCTTATAGTAGAACATGTTAACTTAAGAAAGGTTAGTGAGTAGTTTATATCTATTACATTAGAAATGATAGCAACATGATACTAGACATGATCGAAAAAAGCAATTAATAGCGAAAGCTTAAACTTTCCTCTTACTGTTAATATTGAATTAAAATAAAAACGTAAAGAAAGTTCCAACATTCGTGATATCATCATATTTTCCTAAAGCAACCAAATATTGTCACGTCAAGGCTGTTCTGTTTGATGAAAACATGTATTTATGAAAAGATCAGGTTTGGGTATAAATGTATAATCTGTAAACAAATTCAAACATTTCGTTTGATTTATCATGCTACTTCAGCTATAAGGAAAATGTCATTTGAGCAATTTTGAAGAGTTTGGTTGCATTTAATTGCTATTTTAGACATCCTGTCATTGGGACCATTCAATTACTCTTAGGCCCGCCTAATCAATGTAACTATTCCTAGAAGGGAAGATATTTGTCTGAATTTGATTATTTCAATGTCTCGAATAATGCAGTTTCATAGAGATATTTCTCAAAAACAATGACCTTATGAAGACAATGGACTACTTATATATCGAATTGCTGATCGGTTGTTGTTTGATAAATGAATCACGCATACATACATACATTTATACTTACATAATAACTTGTCAGTTCACATTCACTTATATGACATTATCAAAAGGTCACTTAGACAAATTACTAGCTGCGTTTACATGACACCTATTTGCCACCAGGGGTAAAATACCCCCGGGGCTAATTTACCCCCATGGACGAAGGGAAAATCAATTTGCGTTTACAATGCTTTTGAGACAGGGGGTAAATACTGTAGTATTCATGTAAACGGGGCTTAATAAGTACCATTTTCCCCCCAGAGATGCAGATTATTTGTGGACGCCAAATCTCTTTTCGGAAAAAGACAAATATCAGCGAAATGTTACGAATGTTGTGAAGCAGATGACTGCAATGCTAATCTATGTCAAAGTTCAGGTCAGGTGACTAATGGGGATCACGTGACCACAATCTCCCAATTGTCAGGACACCACACCTGTCCTCCTCAGGTGATACAAATTACAGGCAACAATTCTTCAGGTACGGCACTCTTTATATCCGTTTGTACAAAAGTTAATTTGATTTTGATTAATTGACAATCGAGAACCGAAAACTGAAACATGTATATATAAATATATATAATATATATATTAAAAATTGAAGTTTAGGTCGACAGGTAATTAGTTACCGGTTCAACAATATATATATATATATATATATATATAGAGAGAGAGAGAGAGAGAGAGAGAGAGAGAGAGAGAGAGAGAGAGAGAGAGAGAGTAGTAAACATCAAATGGTTTTGACTGGATCAATCTTCTTTAATACAATACTTATTTGTGGGCGTTCGCAATTCAGAAATGGTGTGATTGGTTGCTTTTTCAATACCTTTGTCAATCATATTTTGAGGAAAGGCTCGTTTCAGGAGAGCAAATTTTAACTCTTCTAACCTTTTTTGTCTTAAGCGTCCATCCTTAATTATTGTGCTTATGCGTCTTGCTAGACAATAAGGTAAATTAGTTTTAACATGTTTTTCATGAGAACTTTTGACATGAAGGTAAAGTTGTGTGTCTGTAGGTTTATGGTAAATGTCAGTAGATAGTTTAGTACCTTCTTTTATGATGAGAATATCTAGAAACGGGAGCTTATTGTTATCCGTTTCTATAGTAAATTTGATATTTGGATGCATATTCTGAAGTATATTGAGAATATCTTGAATATCTCCGTTTGATGTTTGCCATAACAGAAAACAGTCATCTAAATAACGTTTTCAGTTTGAGATATAGTCATTTGCAAAATCATCATCATAGATATCTTTCAGTTTTAGATATAACTTTTCCTCAAGGTATCCTAAACAAGGTTTGCATAAACAGGTGCAAATTTTGTTCCCATAGCTGTACCTAGAATGTATATGAAAGGGACATCATGAAACTGGAATGTGTTGTTTTCCAAACTAAATTTTGCTGATTCAAGGACAAATGACTTATCAAATCTGTCGTTCAGATTTTCAGGGTGTTTATCAATCCAATATTCAAGTGCTTCAATGCCTAGTTCGTGTGGGATATTTCTGTAAAGTGATGTTACATCAAAGCTAACCAATTGTGTATCTTCCGGGTTTTGGTTCGGAATGTAATTCAAGAAGTCCAGATCATCTCGAACATAACTCTTGATATTCTGTATGAAGGGTTGCAGAATGATGTCTATTATGTTACTTAGTCTGTGTGTCGGACAGGCTGGTCCAGCTACTATTGGTCGAAATTTGAGAACAGGGGGTCTTAGGGTTTGAACATATTCCGAGTTTTGAAGCTGAATTTCTGTTTTGATGATATCAGATTTGTGAACTTTGGGAAGGCCATAGAAGTTACTTGTTTTGAATTCAAAGTTTAAAATGTAGTCAATTTCCTCTATTGTGAGATTACTGCTATGTTTATTGATAAGTTTACCGAGGTGTGACATAATTTTAAGATCCATATTCTTAGGAAGAGTTTTGTAAAATACAGGGTCCTTTAGTAGTTCCAGTATTTTCACTTCATAATAGTCCGAGTCCATTATGACTACAGCTCCTCCTTTGTCTGCTTCTTTTATAATAATATTGCTATTATTTTTAAGTTCTTTTATTGCTTGTCTCTCTTTCTGATTTATGTAGGATTTAATGTTTCCCGTATTTTTTGAAAGTGGTTGATTAGTTAGAATGTCTAGAAAATGTTCCAAATGTCTGTTTTTGCTTTTAGGGGGAATAGCTTTTGATTTATTTCTACATAGAAAATCTGTTTTTTTGTTATTATTATTTGAATCATCATCATCATCATCATCATCATCATCATCATCATCCTCATTAAAGAAATAGTCAGCAAATCTCATTTTTCTGCAAAAACTTTTTATGTCATTTTCTAATTCTTGTTGATTAGGTTTTGGTGTTAGTGTGAATTTCAAACCTAATTTTAGAACTTTGATCTGAGTTTCAGTTAATTCACACGAAGAAAGATTGATTACCTTGGGGGCTGACATCGGTTCGTTGTGGCTGACGGGGTTGTTTTCCTCTGGCTTTTGTCTAAAAAAGAAGCACACTTCTTTAAGATACCACCCCGCGTACCGCTGCCTACATAAACAGTTTTGTCTCTGTAGGATGTCGTCGATCTTGTTTGTCTGTCTGTGTGCCGCTGGGATGTTGTTGGGGTCACTAGTGAAGGCGTGATTGGGTGTTCATCATTACAACAGCTGGGTGTTTGTTGTTCCTCAAGCTCTTCCAATGATGGATCCGTCGCTCTGATTCTGTTGTTGTGGTTCATTGGTGTTGCGCCTTTGTTCTTTTTTTGTTGTTGTGACTGTTGTTGTTGAACTGGTTGATCCGTAGAGGTTGCTGCGTTTTGTTGTTGGAGCTGCTGGTTTCTTCCAGGAGGGTACGGCTGTCGATTTGGGTGATGTCTTGTATTATGTTCTGCTGACTGCTGCTGTTGAACTTGTTCTTGATTATATTCTTGCTGTTGATGATGATGTCGAGGTTGATGTTGTTTCATCTGTCTGTATCCTCCTTGTCCACGAGGATATGAATGTCGATGTTGGTGATGTCGTTTATGATGTTGGTGATGTTGATGATGCTGGCGGTCGCTTTGATGATGCCTTCTTTCAGGATGTTGGTGTTGCCTGTAGTGTTTGGATTTGTTGTAGTTTCGTTGTCTGTAGTGATGTTGATTGTAGGCAGGGTAGGATTTGTCCCCTGCAGTAGAGTTTGGAAGCCCTCGCATCCATTCTATTTCTTATTCCATGCTGTCCTACATTTCATTTCTCCTTTCTGAGTGTCTTCATACCACAGTGCATGTATTTTTTCTTTTATGGTATCTTCAGTTGACTCAATGAATGAGTGCATCTCTCCGTCTGTCTTTGAATATGTTTCTACATATTTTATGTGTTCATTTAAAAGTTTTTCACTGTCCTGTTCCATCTGTGTGATGGCAAATTGGGTCATATCCTCCTCATTCAGGTTCTTCTCAGTGAATTTTCTTGGGATGTAAGGTGTCTCTTAGCCCAGATATTCATGGTAAATATCAGATGTCTGCTTAGTCCTTAAGGAGTGGTAAAATGCCTTTTGTCTTTCTTGAAGCTTTCTATTCCACATTTTCGAAATCGATTTTCTTTTGGCATATGCCAGTCTCAGTGCATCGTTGTCTGCCTGTTGTTTTAGGAAAGTGCCATAAGTTCTTTCCACATACTGTTTGAGATCTTCATTTTTGTTGTGGTCTTCATTTTCATTTGGTAACATCCCAATGTAGTTGCAGACGTCATTCAGTTGTTCTTGATGTCTAGTAGTTGTTTGAAGTGATCACTTGTGGTGGTGTTTGTTCTTCTTCCATTGCCGTTAGGTGTGTGATGATCCTCGAGTCGTCCCCCATCTTCTGTTTCTTTCCACGTGGATATATATATATAAATAAGATGAGTTGCTTCTCACGTGAAGTAAGCTTATATATAGAAAATAGTAAACATCAGATGGTTTTGACGGGATCAATCTTCTTTAATACAATACTTATTTGTGGGCGTTCACAATTCAGAAATGGTGTGATTGGTTGCTTTTTCAATACCTTTGTCAATCATATTTTGAGGAAAGGCTCGTTTCAGGAGAGCAAATTTTAACTCTTCTAACCTTTTTTGTCTTAAGCTTCCATCCTTAATTATTGTGCATATGCGTCTTGCTAGACAATAAGGTAAATTAGTTTAACATGTTTTTCATGAGAACTTTTGAAATGAAGGTAAAGTTGTGTGTCTGTAGGTTTATGGTAAATGTCAGTAGATAGTTTAGTACCTTCTTTTATGATGAGAATATCTAGAAATGGGAGCTTAATTTTATCCGTTTCTATAGTAAATTTGATATTTGGATGCATATTCTGAAGTATATTGAGAATGTCTTTAATATCTCCGTTTGATGTTTGCCATAACAGAAAACAGTCATCTAAATAACGTTTCCATTTTGAGATAAAGTCATTTGCAAAATCATTTGCAAAATCAAACCCCGGAAGATACACAATTGGTTAGCTTTGATGTAACATCACTTTACAGAAATATCCCACACGAACTAGGCATTGAAGCACTTGAATATTGGATTGATAAACACCCTGAAAATCTGAACGACAGATTTGATAAGTCATTTGTCCTTGAATCAGCAAAATTTAGTTTGGAAAACAACACATTCCAGTTAAATGATGTCCCTTTCATACAAATTCTAGGTACAGCTATGGGAACAAAATTTGCACCTGTTTATGCAAAGCTTGTTTTGGGATACCTTGAGGAAAAGTTATATCTAAAACTGAAAGATATCTATGGTGATGATTTTGCAAATGACTTTATCTCAAAATGGAAACGTTATTTAGATGACTGTTTTCTGTTATGGCAAACATCAAACGGAGATATTCAAGATATTCTCAATATACTTCAGAATATGCATCCAAATATCAAATTTACTATAGAACTTAAGCTTAAGACAAAAAAGGTTAGAAGAGTTAAAATTTGCTCTCCTGAAACGAGCCTTTCCTCAAAATATGATTGACAAAGGTATTGAAAAAGCAACCAATCACACCATTTCTGAATTGCGAACGCCACAAATAAGTATTGTATTAAGGAAGATTGATCCAGTCAAAACCATTTGATTTTTACTATTCTCTCTCTCTCTCTCTCTCTCTCTCTCTCTCTCTCTCTCTCTCTCTCTCTCTCTCTCTCTCTCTCTCTCTCTCTCTCTCTCTCTCTCTCTCTCTCTCTCTCTCTTCTTTCTCTTTCTCTTTCTCTTTCTCTTTCTCTTTCTCTTTCTCTCTGTATATATATATATATATATATATATATATATATATATATATATATATTGTTGAACCGGTAACTAATTACCTGTCGAACTAAACGAGACTTCTGTGATGAGTTAGTTGACCGAATACACATGTTACGTAATACCAAGACAAACTCGTTTACAGACAGGATGTCCTGATAGCTAGGAAGTCTGGTATATAATTTGTCTGTAACCTGCAATCAGTTGTGTATAAATCATCAGTCTTGGTGACTGGTGATAGTTTGTCTTTATTTCCTCCATGATTGAAGATTACAGATCATACAGTGACATTAACATCATACATTGGAACAAAATCAATCAAATGACAGCATTTATACAATGAAATGGGCTTGTAGTAGGTAATACAATGTTCTGAAATAACTTGCTACAAGTAACATACACTTTCTCCATGTTTCAAATGTAAACCTGAGAAGCAGGTGGGTCTACCTCCAAGTATAAATGACATTATAATATCGTCATCATTAGACCACCAGTCGACAAACGCATTCACATCGATAGCGTCACATAATCGATCAAACAGTTCATTTCTGTCAGACATCGTCATAGGACAGAACATAAGGATGTGTTTAACAATGTCGTTTGCTACTCTTTCACACTCACATTCACCAGATTTGATTTTACATACACCGAGTTTTATAACAAGTGCGAGATCTTTAATACAATTAGGAGTCTGAACAGCTAGTCTCAGATTATGTATTCGATTTTGTCTGATGACTGCATATCGTTTCAGATCCTCTCTGACAGATATTTGCTGCTGTAATGTCATAGTCTCCACTTGTTTTTTTCTCTCTGTGATAAGACGATTCATGACAGGTTTCGTGGGAATGATGGAATGCTTCATGTCACTAAACAATCTGTTACAGTACATGATAATTGAAGTTTCATTACTGCCTTTCTAAGATCACATGTTATATAATATTTGTGCATTAGATCTATAAGAACATTTGCACGTGTCAGAATGTTGGCCTACCCCAATAGTCTGGTAGGAGATACACAAACAATTAAGTGAGGGTCGATACATGAAAATAAGTTAATGGTCATTCCCGCCACCTGTAATTACATCAACACGCGAATTCCAATGGCCACTGACGGAGAGACGTTCTCTGCTTCATGCACATTATGTAAGACCTGTGACTTTCTAATACACAGCACACTTAAATACTGTTAAACTCATTATATTATCGCTTTAAATTAAATTCGTTACTTCCTTTGTCACAATCACTCAATGTTTTTCTTGGAATATGTTTATATCGAATAAAATGCGATATTTCAGTATGCATATGATACACATGAGAGGTCTATCACTAGTTAATAACTGTCAAAGCTATACAAATATTTTGGGTCTCACATAGAATGCTCCACCATCAGCTTAGTTGTGATATACATGGGTTTGGACATATTTGAAACAATCAGACTTTATGTCCAATTTAAAGTGTTAAACCTTTCAGAAAAGCCAAGACGTCACACATAGGGATTTAGAATCATTTTTACCTTATTAGACTATAAGCCAATAAATAGTTTCCAGTCACCAAAGTCAATCTCTTAAAAATCAGCAATTCCTACATGGATAATATTATGCATATTATAACTATTCGCCTGTAACAAAAACCAAAATAAGTTCATTATCTGATATGTTAAAGTTACATAATTTACGTTTGGTAAGTCCCACCTAAACATTCTCAATAATTTTACAAAGCGCTATTAGTTCATGGTCGAGAATGCCATCTGATCGCAGATTAATTTGCAGTGTAATGCACACAGATCGGAAACAAATAAGTGCTCATGTGGTCGCACTATCGAAGTCTGACTACATTGGCGTTCTCGTAACACCAAGCTGCTGGGTCAGTGGCGTTGAACCGGTAATTAATTACCTGTTGGCGTTAATGCGTTGACCGAATACACATGTTACGTAATACCGAGAGGAACACAGTAGGGTATTCTGAGAGTCAATACACAAGTCTGATATATCCCTTAAACCTCACTTGCATGATTAAATTGCAATTGTTATATCGTCATATATCTGTAACCTGCAATCAGGTGTGTATAAATGATCAATCATGGTGACTGATGTCATGTGGGCAATAGCGTAGTCAAATGACTTAACACATATTGTCTGAAACATCCACCTCTAGCCAGACATTTAGTGTTCAACTTAAAAAAAGTCATTAGATAGAAACTTCATCAACGCAATTAATATTTCAAGAGTCAACATTTCGCAAAGGTGAATATTTTATAGGAGAGTATATTGTGGAAACGTCATCAAAAATACTACATAATATCTATAATCTCAATATATGTTTTAGGGGAAGGACACTTGATTATTTTCCTATTCAAAGTCAACATTTTATTTCAGTTAAACTTACACAAAAGTCAAGAAATATTTCCAAAGTCAACATTTCACCAAAGTCAATATGTGACCAAAGTCAATATTTCACTATATTCAAAATATCTTTTTCAAAGTCAACGTTTTATTTAAGTTAAACTTTTATAAAAGCCATAAATATTTTCAAAGTCAACATTTCACTAAAGTCAATATGTGATCAAAGTCAACATTTCACTAAATTAAAAAAAAATCTCTTTCAAAGTCAACATTTTATTTAAATTAAACTTTCACAAAAGTCAATACATATTTTCAAAGTCAACATTTCACCAAATAAATACTTGATCAAAGTCAACATTTCACTAAATTCAAAATCTCTTTTACCAACTCTACATTTTATTAAAGTAAAACTTTCACAAAAGTCAATAAATATTTCAAAAGTCAACAATCCACATAACTCAAAATATATTTTAAAAGTCAACATGTCATCAAATTCAATATTTTATCAAAGTAAACATTCCACCAAAGTCAATAAATATTTCCAAAGTCAACATGTCACAAACATTATATTTCCAAAATCAATATTTCTTCTAACTCAATATATATTATTAAAATAAACATTTCATTGAAAACTAAACCAAAGTCAATAAAATAGAATTATAATATTTCATAAATCATTATTATCAAAACTGCCTTCAATGACTAATCCTACCACCCTTTTCCACATATTTACATTGGAAAGAAAAATCCATTGGAATTTTTTTTCAAATACACATTCAAATACACTGTTCAAATACACATGGGGTGCTAAAATCGCTAATTAAATATGTTTTGGCCCACAGTATTTGGTATTTAAGTTTAAAACATTGAAAAAGTAGAAATTTAATTAATTAAAGATATCCTCGACATAAATAACCTTCTTTGATTAAAATTTTTTGACGCGTCATTACTGTAGGACGTCACAAAACAAGCCAAAACTGGCTTTTTGAGGCTTCTATCTCGTCTAGTTAAGGAGATTCCATAACGACCATTTCTGAAAACTTGTGTTTCTCAGAGTTATGAATAGATAATGTTTTGAACATTCATATTTAGTATTGTTGGGTTCTGAAGACATGATGTAACGCTGTTTCAGTCGTATTTATCGCCCGTCGATTGAAATATCTTGTATTTTGTATGGGGGCGTTTCTTTTGCACGTGAGTTTATAAAGGTTAAAAGTAGTTTCTACGGTGTCATATTGTATAACTACAGCTCTGTTTCATGCTCTAAAGCAATTTTCAAGTGATAGCTTTATACATGTATATCTAAAAGTAATGGCAAATTGAAAACACATATGAGTTTTGTTGTAACTTAATTCAATATTTGATCAACAATTTCGGTCTGTAAATAATAACGCTCTATATGTTAATTACACTTCACAGGTTGTCCACAAATGTTTTTCCCCTTCAAGGACAAATGTTACTTCATTAGTCCTGCTTCTGTAATTTGGGTGACAGCCAAGACGTTCTGTCGCCAACATGGAGGCAACCTGGTGTCAGTCAACTCCAAAGAGGAACACGACTTCTTGAAAGGATTAGCGAACCAGGTCAATGGTGAGGAAGTAGGATTGGTCTTAAAACTTTCTTTCATTTGATTGGTGTGGCGGTATATGTTACGGTCATGAATCTCACATTGAGTATTAAGAGTTAAATTTACCCAATGTGTTAATGATCTGTTAGTTTTGTTTTAAAATATAGAACATTAGTTGTATCTTGTTTATCAATTTGCAATATCTCTCGAATCAGTTTCTTGTAAAACAGCCGTATCTACTCTACTGCACAGTAGTCCTATATTATTCTCTTATTAAGTCATAGCTTATATAATTATTGATAATGTAAATACTGTACACACAAAATGTTCGTAGGAGATGCACACAATCGTTTCTTATTTCTTATTCATTATTATAGTATATCATTTCTTGTTTATTGTTTATAATATATTATTTCAGCATCATTTATCAGCGCATACTGGACAGGAGGATTCTACTCCCATGAAGCTGGTGAATATGAATACCTGGATGGAAGTCCCTTCAGCTACACTGACTGGTACACTGGCTACCCACCAACAAGCTATAGCAAGGGCTATATGTACTACGTTTGGCTGGCTAATCCTGCCTATGCCACAATTAACAGATATCTTCCTATGGCTACAAATTACAATTCAATTTCAAAAACATATGGCATCATATGTGAAACCAACAGGGATTAACATTTTATTTGCAAGGAATCTGAGAAATAAAACATGATGAAAGTGAAATCCAATTTTATACTTTTTACAAACAATTGAAAATCATGTGCACGGTTTGATACGATAATGTTCATACATGTTCATGCTATTATCCAGTCGCTATAGCTTTGTATCATAGCATAAAGTGCCATTGGCGAAACCCCGTTACCAGGATTACTAACATGATAATTGCAAATTGTTGAAGATATAGAAGTCTCTTTGAATTCATAGAACATGATGATGTGTCAAAATTTAAAATCGGCCAGTAACATATTTGTGATAGGGAGGAAGGAGTTTAATTCACGTGCATACTTTGAGCTTAGATAGGTGGATTTATAATATGGTTGGTTGCTGATTTGGCTTATTTGATGCCATTGTGGAATTTGGGGTATTAACCATTTTTGATAATGTGTGTACATGTACATGTTTTAATTGCATATGTGCGAGATTGTGAACTGAACTTCGTTGTGCAAGTAATAGAGTTCATAAACTAAACATTGTATCTGTAAATCTAAAAGCACTGGAATCCCCCTATATTAATGTACCTTGACCGATATTGAATTCAACATTGTAAAGTAGTTGACAATCCATGACAATGCAGTATAATCAGTTCTGAAGTTCTGAAGTTCTGACAATGTTTATGTTGTACATTGTTGAAATACATGATAAGCATGCTGTTTGAGGTTTAATTGTTGTCACATTTGACTTTGTTATGAACAATAAAACACAAGATCCCCCCCCCCCCAAATTTAAATTCAAAGGCCAAGGTTTTCTTAGGTAATGTCGATTTAAGATGTTTTTCATTCGTTTGAAAGTGGTACGAATTTTGTCTCTGTGGGATTTCGGTTTAAAAGAGCAATTTGACCCATTTGAAAGACATTATTGAACCGAGTATATTTGTGTTGTGAAACAGTTTGAAAGTTTACTATGTAAATAAATGTATTTGGAATACCTGAGTCGCTCTATTTAATCTTACACTTAACAAAATCCATTTAAAAAAAAAGATCAATGTCAAGGTTATTGAATATGGAAGACAATCGTCAAACACTTTTTAGGAACACGGATAAGGTTATATACACAAACATTCATGGCAATTACAAGATTTGTCATGTTATAATTCTTATACGTTTTACTTTTCAGATATATTTACAAGTTACATTTACAAGTTATACAACTTAGAACACCCTCTCCTAAATATTTACACATAAATTATCTAAATTTTTTTTACCCAAGATAGACAGAAGACAACAGTTATAATTCTTGTGCGGTTTGATGCATCGAGAACCGGCTTTGTCACTTAAAGCTGACAGGAAATGTTAAGCGATTTATGTAATATTTCTTAAACGATTTTATTGTATCAAAATACTTGGCATTCTTTTTAATGGCTTATTTTAAAATCGAATGTATTTGTTTAAAGTTATAAATTGCATTGGGTGACATCATGAGAACATTCTAAAATACAATTTCAAATGGATATAGGTATAGGTATAGGTATAGGTATATAGTATGGCTGTATATTTTTGCAGGTGCAAAGCTCTCTGCTTTGATAATGCTGGAAGATAGGAGGACTTGGGTGTGTGTATCTGGGCGAGTTATATTGGTAACCAGGTTACCAAACATAGCTACCAAGCCCATGTAGTTAAGCTAAGGGTGAACGGTTAACAACAACTGTTCCTCACATTGCATTGAAAAGGAGTGTAAATTATTGCTTGGGTTTGAGGAGGGTCAACAACTACTTTTTGATTATATGAGGGACAATCTTAGTATTTTAGAAATCATTTCAAGCATTCAACTTGAACCACATATTTCTTAAGCACATTTGTTTGAGTCAATGGCTATGTTTGTTGTTAGGAGCGAAATCGTGGATTTGTTTTTATTTGAATTATACGACAACTGTATAAGCAAAGCTGGGGATAGACGTCAAAAGACAAGAGGTTAGCGAACTCATACTCAGTCCAGAAAAGATGTCAAACTCCGTTTAGATTTTATTTCCCCAATCACCCTCCACTGCAATGCACTCATCATATAGCAATTTCAATTTCCCAATTCTGTGCCATTCGTGCAATCTTGGAATCATTACAATCTGCAGATTGTGAGCTCATAATTGGCAGATTGTTTGAACTATCTAGGAATGTTTCACCATAACCATT